>JAOXNZ010000092.1:19816066-19833206 GCA_028566095.1 Kryptolebias brasiliensis
TTGTAAAAAATACCTCATATATAGAGATACAGATATATTGCAATTGCAAATAATAATAATAAAAAAAGTTGGACATGAATGTAAAATAGAAAGAAAAAGTCACTCTTGCTTCCGTTTGCTCAGCAAACTTGGGTTAATTAGGCTAACTTTGAATCTGAATTTTGTATAATTCCTAAATCGATAACATTTTGTCCTGGCATCTTAAAGAGTTGTGACACTTTCCCACAAGCAAAATCAGGTCACTTAGCACCTGGTAAACTTCTGAAAAAAATTGGTTGAGGCTATATTTCTCACTCTGCTGGATTATTATGACCTGATGTACATGCATGCCCCTGCTCAATGCCTGCACCATTTGGACATTGCTTACCACAGCACTCCGAGGTTTGTTACAGGCTGCAGAGCTCTGACACATCATTGCACCCTATATGCCAGAGTTTAGCGGCCTTCCCTGGCTATGTGCAGATTCACACATTGGTATGCATTTATTTAATAAATCCATTCTTGTTAATAGATACACTATATTGCCAATAGTTGTAACTCGCCTCCCTTCACACACATATGAACTTGAGTGACATCTCTTTCTTAATCCATAAGGTTTAATATGATGTTGGCCCACCCTTTGCAGCTAGACCCGCTTTGACTCTTCTAGGAAGCTTTCCACAAAATTTTAGGAGTGTTTATGGGAATTTTTGACCATTCTTCCAGAAGCGAATTTGTGAGGTCAGACACTGATGTTGGACAGAAGGCCTGGCTCACAGTCTCTGCTCTAATTCATCCCAACACTGTTCTTTAGGGTTGAGGTCAGGACTCTGTGCAGTTCAGTCAAGTTCCTCCACACCAAACTCTCTCATCCATGTCTGTATGGACCTTGCTTTGTGCTCTGGTGCTCAGTCATGTTGGAACAGAAAGGGACCGTCCCCAAACTGTTTCCACAAAATCGGGAGCATCAAATTGTCCAAAATGTCTTCGTATGCTGAAGCATTAAAAGTTCCTTTCACTGGAACTAAGCGGCTGAGCCCAACTCCTGAAAAACAACCCCACACCATAATGACCCCTCCACCAAACTTTACACTTGGCAGAATGCAGTCAGACAAGTACTGATCTACTGGCAAATGCCAAACCCAGACTCATCCATCAGATTGCCAGACAGAGAAGCATGATTTGTCACTCCAGAGAACTTGTCTCCACTGCTCTAGAGTCCAGTGTCGGTGTGCTTTACACCACTACATCCGACACTTTGCACCTGGTGATGTAAGGCTTGGATGCAGCTGCTCAGCCAAGGAAACCCATTCCATGAAGCTCTCTACACTCTGTTCTTGAGCTAATCTGAAGGCCACAGGAAGTTTGGAGATCTGTAATTATTGACTGCAGAACTTTGGCAACCTCTGTGCACTATGAGCCTCAGCATCCGCTGAGCCCTCTCTGTGATTTTACGTGGCCTACCACTATGTGGCCGAGTTGCTGTCATTCCCAATCACTTCCACTTTGTTATAATACCACTAACAGTTGACTGTGGAAAATTTAGACTGAACTCATTGCACAGGCGGCATCCTATCATGGTACCACGCTGGAATTCATTGAATTCCTGAGAGCGAGCCATTCTTTCACAAATGTTTGTAGAAGCCGTCTGTATGCCTAGGTGGTTGATTTTTTTACATCTGTGGCCATGGAAGGGATTGGAACACCTGAATTCAGTGATTTAGATGGGCGAGGGAATACTTAACGCAATATAGTGTATCATTTAAAATCATTAACTATTGTCTGCACTCAAATTACTTCCTCTTTCTAACCATTCAAAAGGGCTGAACTCAGCAAACAGGCTTTTATGTTCTCTGCCCCAGTGACATGGAACTACCTGCAAGTACAACTTCATCAGTTCTCAATTGGGGTCCTTAACAAAGTGGTAAAGAGTTGGGAGGCCGACTTGATTGAAATTTGAAACTGCTTCGTTCTTTACCAAATTAGCTTCTTGTTGTCTGTTTGGCTTATGTTATTGAACATTTATTGTATGCTTTTATAATGTATGTTTTATTCTGAGCTCTTATCTGTAATTTTTTGTGCTGCCTTAAGGCCCAGGGCTCCATTGAAAAAGAGATCTTGTGATCTCAATAGGTTTTACCTGGTTAAATAAAGGTAAATATATATGCATATATCCAATACAGTGAGCTGTTCCTACACTTTTAAAGAGTGCCTCTTTTCTTCATCTATAAAGACCGGAAGGTCATTGTGAAAAACGTTTTTGCCTGGTGTGTTTGTGGCAGAAGGTCAAATTTAGATTGTGCTGCAAGAACAACTGAAATCTGACGCAAGTTGTGTGCAACTCGTTCACACCTGCTGAACTCCATGGGCGTGCTTGTACCGGCATATCAAAAATACTGTTTGCTTTGTGAATACAACACTGAAATGGAAGCAGATGACAGGGACAAATGATGCTTAAAAGTAAGCTTAAAAATAACATTTTTATGGAATTCAGATTTTAGTGGATTTTTCAAGCAAAGTTGATGCAACAGCAGTAAATATGCTCAGTTCCAACTTAGCTTTTATTGCAGAATTTATTGTTGCCTGCCAAAAGTTTTTGTCATTGTCTGCGTGCGTGTGAGGGAATATGTTTGTGTATTTATCGGTTACCAAAATATCTCATAAACCACTGGATGATTTAATTGAAACCTTCAAGAAGTATTTAGTGGGTTTATATCTACAACTAACTTTTAGAGTCAATTTAATTCAAGGCCACCACAGCTAATCAACATTAGCCAACATCCAAAATGGCTTTGACTCAGTCAATTTTACAGATATTGAGTTAAAATTCTCTCAAGGATTGCTATGCCTTTAAATCTGTTTAGTGTAGATGTCTGAGCTTTTTTCAAGGCAGCTGATTACCTCCGCCAAGGCGGTTATGTTTTCGGTAGCGTCTGTCTGTCTGTCTGTGTGTCTGTCTGTCTGTGTGTCTGTGTGTCTGTGTGTCTGTCTGTCTGTCTGTCTGTCTGTCTGTCTGTCTGTGTGTGTACAAGATTACTGAAAAAGTTATGAGCAGATTTTCATTAAATTTTCAGGAAACATTAAACCTGGTACAAGGAACATGCAATTACATTTTGTTGGTGAGACAGTCAAAGGTTCAAGGTCAAAGGTCAAGGTCACAAAATGAGCTCATGTTCTAACTCTGCAGCTGTATAACAGGAATGTTAAACTCCACAGCTGGACCCCTCCTGGGTCAAGAGTGATCACTGTTAATTTCAAGGTGACAGAGTCAACGGTCATCATCACAGCTGACCTAGTGCTCTAACTGTGCAACCATGTAACGGAGGACAATTAAACTGCACAGTTGGACACCTCTTAGGTCATGGGTGATCACCACTGATTTCAAGGTCATGGGGGTCAGTGCTCTAACTCTGCAAAAGTGTAATGTAGGAATGTCAAACTGAACAGCTGGACACCTCGTGGGTCTAGATGATGCCTGTTAATTTCAAAGTTCATGGGGTCAAAGGTCAAGATCCCCTTTGTTAAAAACTTCTCTGTGCTCCTACATGTGACCCTTTTGTTTCCTCCGCCTAAGAAATTCTGTTTCCGGTTGTGTTTTTTGGTTTGTTTGTCTGTCCGGTAAAAGATCAGGTAAAAACTAATGAACAGATTTGGATGAAATTTTCAGGAGATGTTGGGATTGACACAAAAACAATGGATTAAACTTTGGTGCTGATCCAGATCATGATCTGAATCGCACGATTTTTTATTCATGCTGTGGGCTTGGCAGAGGTTTGTGCTCTCTGAGTGCTTTTAGTTTATCGACAAATCATCCAACTAGGCTGTCTATCACAAGTGTGTTTTTATTTTGTTTGTTTTCTGCAGGAAGCATCACAAGCCTTGCCTAAGTCCTTTCTCTGTAAAACAGCAAACTTTGTGTATATGACAAATTCATCAGTTTGGGTCTTTTATCAGGCCAAATCATCATGAAGGGTTAGTAACTAATACCAGTATTTACGTTTCAGGCTGCATATGTACACACAGTGGAAGCACTACAATATTAAGTTGTTGTTGTTTTCTAGCTAGCTTTTTAGTTAGTTTTGTGAAAATTGAATTTTTGGTTTGGTTTCAAATTTTTCCTCTTTTATAAATCCCTGTGTCTTCACTGACTGTAGCCATTTCAGTGTCACACCCTGAATCCATTCATTTGCTTAATTTATTCTGTCCCCCCCCCAAAAAAAAAAAATCACATAGACCTTGGTGGGTTTTTTTTTACCGTCCTAAAGTCAACATTTCATTGTCTCCAAAGAGCACTCAACACAAGGTTAAAGTGTCACCACGTATGACTGCCCTGCATTTAAATAACATGCAAGTTGATCTTTGTATGCAAGTAGTCAAAGAGTTCTGCTATATTGTCAGCTACAGAAAACATGAGAGTCAAAGAGATGAGGGGGAAGAAGAGCAGGGAGAGGGTCTATGCAGATGACTGGAGGGTCATCAAATGTAATTTAGACTAACATGGAATTGGAACCCTATTTTATTATTTTTTGCCTATATTGTCACGAAGCTGTGTTTTCAACCTTTAATTCTACTGGTGTATTGGTCCACCTCCTCTTAGCGCTGTCTTGTTTGCTCTCTGTCCTTACTCCCCACTCCCCACTCACTACCACCTCCTCCTCCCACGTCACTCCTGTCCTAGCCTCTGATACTGACCTTGAAGTAGTCACTGCTAATACAAGCAGAGCTTTAAGGGAAACTCACACAAGGCTCGGTGTAGATCATATTAATTTATGGTTCTGATACAACGGACGATACACTCCAGCCCCACGCTTTAAATGCTTGACACACCAGCACTGCTGTGACATGATACAGGAAATGAAAACATATCTAGGATGGTGGTTGGAGAGAAGTGGGGAGAAAGAAGGAGTCTAGGAATAGAATGTGAGAGGCAAATCATGATGCAGCACCAGGCTTTGTGGCAGACTGACAGGCGTCAAATAAGGTGTGTGTCCTGGTGTTTGCAGAGAATTCAGGTAAAGCACACAGAACTGTTCCGCAGCAGAAAACTATGGGAAATTTGACAAAAAAAATTAGATAGATAGAATAGAGTTCTTCTTGAGTAATTTCAGGTTATGTCTTGATGGTGGAAATAATTTAGACAAACATCTTATGAAGGCAACTCAATCACCTTCCACAAAATGCTTCCTAATGATTTTTTTATTCTCATCAGTTGTTGTATTGTGATGGTTTGTCTAGGTCCTTACCTGAACTTGTGTGATACACAATTCTGCTAATAGCAGGGTTCATTAAAGCAATAGCTCAGAACTTTAGTGGGCTTCTGTTAAAAGTGTAGGAATAATTCACAATTGTAACCATTGTAGATAGCTCTTTGAACAACCTCAGTTTGGAGAAATAGTTTAATTTTGACTGAATTGATGAGTTAAAGGTTAGTCAGAGCGAGGCCAAGACCAAAGTGAATTGCTCCCATTTTAAAATAACTGAAAGTCATACCAATTCATGCAAACACTTTTATAAATTGTCACCACACCTTCAATGTCACATTACATGATCAATCCAGAAGAAATATTGTGATTTTCTTGTCAGAATTACCCCAGGCTGCGCAGGAAGTGCTGCAGCTAATTGCTGCTGCTTGTAAATACCCATAGAAATCAATGGTGCAATGTAAAATTGCTGGCAACATAAGCATTTCTAAAAGAGTGTTAGCTTAAACCACTATAACACTTTTGAGATTAGAACTGTTTTAAAATGGCAGAATCCCACTGTGATCTTGGTCCAACTGAGACTAGCTGTTAGCTCATCAATCCAGTCAGAATTAAACTCTGTTTCACCAAACTGCATCAGCTAGCCAACTAATGTCATTTTGGGAATCCAAACTCACTATTTACAGCAAACTAAAGTTATTAACAAAGTCAACCAAGTTAAAGATCTTAAAGATTTTACCATCTTATTTTACTTATTACATCTTAAAGCATAAGTCCAGTCAGGTCAAATTTGGTCAACTTCTAGCTTTAAATAGTGGTCTGTGAAGAATGACATGGCTCAACCACAAACATCTAATATTTGGTTTAACCAAATATTTGGTCAAAAAGTTGGACCTAATATGTTGTAATACCTTACATGTTGTAACATATAAAACTGACTAAAGCACAAAGAAAAACAATGTAAGTGGTAGTTTTAACTCCCTATGTACATTAAAAGTTCTTATTCAGTGTATTAGAAGTGATCAATATTTTGTCAGTATAATGACACATTTGGCCACAAAACACAGTGGATTAACACTTTTCTTTTCAGGGGAGACAAGCCAACTCATTGTTTGGTCAGCAAACAGTCTGAATTCAGTCTGAAAATGTAAGATAGTAATGGAAAATTAAATGTCATCAACAGAGCTTTGTTCTGTAAAGCTGATCTGTCAAATGGTTACACAAGAAAGGCATGTATTGTGAAGTACATGCCTCAAAGAATACAAGTTGTCAAAAAAAGAACAGGAAGTACATTAAAAAATCATTTTATTCCAAATTTTATCTTCACTTATTGTGAACAAAAATGTCAATAAAGTAATAATAATGATAATAACTATATTTATTTATTAGGCATGCTTCACAAAGCCATAATTCTTAGCTGGTAAATGGAATACGTTTGTGCTTTGTCTGTCATCCCATAGTTATTGTTTGTAGAACATTATTCATTTGTCATCTGTCGCTGCGTGAAAACGGTTCAAGGTGCCATTTAGAAGATTGGCAGGAGTGGAAAACATTTTTTGGATAAAGCTTTCATTATGTTGCTTAATTCCTGGGGGAGTAAAAACAAGCTGTGAACTCCACACTGACATAATAATCTCTTTTTGTGTTTATAACTGTTATTTTTACTTTGACTCGTGCATATTCAGCAGCACTTACACTGAGTCATGTCTCCAGAAGTCATTTTGTTCTTATTCTTGATTTGGTTAGGAAATCTTGGGAAAATATCTCAAGATATATTTGTGTTCAAACCTTTTTTTTTAACCTGAGATTTGGTGCAGAGCAGGTACAAGTTGTTGATTTAGAAACATTTCTCCTAAAGCAGAAGTTTCTGGAAACAAAGCTAGAGCTGTGAGCTGACAGATGTTAAAGGAAACCATCGGGGGGAATGTCAATGTGTCATGATCGGGCGTGACTGTGGCGATCCCAACACGAAGACTCATAATTAAATAAAAAAACTAATTTATTGGAAATAAAACAGTAGACAAAACAGAACAAAACAAAAGCTGACGTGGCAGCAAAACTAACAGACTAAACTACAACAAGACTAACATGAGACAAAACTTACATGGGCACGACATGAGGGGAACCAGACAGGACATGAAACGACACGGAGCGAGAATCCAAAACATGAAACACGAATGAGGCGGGCATGAGGCGGGCATGAGGCAGGAAACAAAGCGAGAAGGACATCAGACAAGAACCAGGCGAGAAGGAATGAACCAGTGAGTAAGTGGAGGAACTGACCGGGTTTTAAAGACAGAGGGAAATCAGTGTAAGTGGGAACAGGTGAAGCAATTACCAGACTAGTGACAGGTGTAGATGGGCGTGGCAGGCAGGCAGGGGGAAAGGCTGAGGAGAAGTGCATGATGACAGACTGTGGCATGAAACAAAAACAGAGCTTGGACAGAACGGTGGCAAGAAACAAAACAGACATCACATAAACCAAAACCTGACACAATGGGTTTGTCCAGTGTCTACGTATTTATTTATTATCAGCATATTTCTTCTTTTGCTCAAACCTGAGCTTGGAAAACATCTCTAGTGATGTGTTTTATGATTGAATCTAACTCATTTATTGTATGAACAAACAGGTACACAGCTGACGATGTGTCAAATGATTGACATGTTGTCTGTTCTGAGTAATACAAAGTACACGGGCACATTTTGCCCACTCATATTTTTGCAAAACCCTGATTTCCATTCAGTCACACCTGAACAGTATTTGGCTGTTAGAGATTCAGGTATTAATCTAACTCATTTCAAATCTGCCTGATTCTCATTAAGAGCTGACATTTGAATATGTTACAGAAACCAGAGAAGTGAGTACACCCTTGAGCAATATCACATCATTCAAAACTATATCACTTCTCAAGAACTGCATTATTTCTAAGTTGAACTGTGGCTTATTAGGTCCGTATTTATTTAAAGAAAACTGACAGTTTAGACCTACCGTATTAAAAATACAGACCCACAGTGGGGACAAATTTTATTGTTAAGATTCAGTGTTATTACTATTAATATTACCGATTATATGTCCACCTTTATTTTTGATGCCAATATAAATGTCAGGTATTTTTAAAAAGATTTTAGAAACAAACAAGAATTAGACCAAAGTGACATACAACAAAAATTTACCAAAGTTGTTGTTATCAAGCAATAACATTTATACCTTACTTGGAGTCATCTTCTCTTTCAGTAATTTAAATAAATACCTAAACACATGTCCAAACAAATATAAATACAGTACACTGACAAAAATAATATAAGTGTCCAGGAGAAATGGCTGGATTTGGACATATTTTGGTCCATATATTGACCTTCCTACCTCAGTGTTACCCCGTTGGAATCATGTGAAAACAAAAACAGCTAACTCAAGGAGCAAAATAGCAACATCAAAGCACCCCTACTCCAGAATGTGGAACGGCTCTACAGTACAAAGCATTCCACTTTCCCAAAAGCAAAAAAAACCTCTTAAATTATTAGACTCTGTGGGCTACAGTACATGGGTGTAACCGAGAAAGTCAGGAGTGGATGTGGCTCAAAAACAGCAGTTATGAGCCAGTTGAAAGGTTGCTGGTTCAGTTGACTAACTCTGCTTTGCCTTCAATCTGTTGATCAGTCTGTGAATAGGTAAATGTTATTTGTTGCTAAAAAAAAAGCTCTTTAAGTACTCAAGTAGAGAAGAAAAGTGCTGTATAAACACTGTTCTTTTCTCCACATCTATCTTGTCTATTATGGTTTAAAGTTGGGAGGTTAGATGTCATGCTCAGATGTATTCAGACATATATGTGATGGACACATGATTGGTAATAATTTACTGCCACACAATTTTCCTGCCAGTCATGCAAACTAGCAACCTTTTATTCTCAGTCCCAAACAGTGTAGAGTGAAGCAAGCAGAGCATTTGTGTTATGCTGAGCTTTGAGACTTTTCTAATATTTCTTGGCAGTCTTTTTGCACTGAAAAAAGATGATTTTTTTTTTAATCTCAAACTTAATTGATAGAAGCTGCCATTATGTGCTGAATGACTTGTGCTGTTTGAACTGTATCAAAACATTAGCCACTAAAGTTTTCTGTATCCAATAATTATTGTGTTTTTTGAGTTGTGCTGAAATGTATTTGGTTTTCTTTTTCCTTTTATCCTCACCCCATTTTATGAAACCTTTTAATCACTTTGGCTTCTTGTCTGTTAGAAATTTTACAGATTCGATACTTACTGAGTTTTGGTCTTTTTGGGTCACCATGTTTTTGCAACCAGGGAGAATTGAAAACTATATTTAAATATATAATTAGAATTTTGTTAGGATTCTGCCCGTTCCAAGCTCTGTTAACTTTACCTTTCCCCTGTTTTCCCTCCTTCTTCTTTAGGTCAAGCTGTGGACTGGTTTCTCTGTTTGAATTAGCACTTCCATCTCACATCCTGTTTCCAGTTCCACTTCATCAACAACCACTACATAAGACCAGCTGAGAACATCCTCTGGCGCTCAAGTGAACCATCACCTTGGTGAACATTGTGACCAGTTTGTATTTATTCCTGTGATTCCTAGTAACTTTATTGTACTTATCTAAACTCCTTTGTTTTTTATGCATTTCTCCTCTGGTAGAAAGACAACTGAACAAACTTGAATCTGATTAAGCCTTGTGCTGAATTATCTCTGTGTATGCATTCACCTCATCGCTGATCAAACTTATGGAAAGAAAATACTCACCCGCCCGGCCCATTCTCCACCTCACACTCTCCAACTACTCCCTGGACACGTGGAAGCTCAGTCCCCTTCTCAAACCTGAAAAGATCAAGTATTATTAAGATTCTGTCATAAGCTGAAAATCAACTTGAAAATTCCACTCAAGTAAACCATTACTATTTCACCGCTCCTCTACAGAGCTGAAGCCTCAAGACATCCATCCTCATTCCCAACACAATTACACTTTGTAAATATTGTGAATAAAACCTTTAATGATTTTTTTTCTTAATGAAGTGTGATGCACTTTTGAATTATCTTATATTCAAATAATAAAAAAACACAAGGAAGCATTCGTTTTTTATGTTGTATATAATAAATGCAATATAAAAGAAGTAAGAAAAAAATTTAAATTTCCACAAAGTTATGTACTGATGTTGGGGAGTTTGTTATGAGTGCGCCTCTGCTGACTAAAACATGAAGAATTTACCATTTAATTTCTTGTTACCTTAAAAGTTGATTTTAATGCTATCATCAAAGGTTCTGTTTTAGTACAAAGAAATGTAACTGATACCAAAACATAATGACAGAAAATATGAACAGTAGTTTTATTATACTGGCTCTTCTTGTAGTTTCACATATTCCCGATAGGATTGAATAACAAGTAGGAAACATAAAATTATGACGTTGGTTCAGCCTGATGTGATAACTGAATAGACAGTATGCCACAGGTATAAACATTTATATTAGATTCAGACACTGCAAACAAGAGACTTTATGCCTTTACACACTCTGAATGATAATATGTTGCATTTTCTAACAACACTTCAAAAAAGTGAGTATTATTTACTGAGCCGAGTGTTGGAAGTTGATTGTTTTCAGTGTCCTTTTTATCAAGCTCTTTCTGAGATGTTAGAATGCTGCAGTATGAACCAGTTCAAAATTTCCAACCTGTTTTTATTTGATTCAGGAAGAGTCAATCCTGATCCTGTGTGATCAGGAGGCAGGAGAGTGCTGCTGCACCGAGCTCTGTTGGTTGAAGCGCACTCATTCCAAACACAGACCAGCAAGTGAGTGTCGGCCTACTACAAAAAAGCTGAAGATTCAATATAATGAGTTTTAATATTGTCTGTACGGTGAAAAGACGTTTATGTTTTTTTCCTAAATTAAAAACAGCCTAGAAGAACCATAAAATATTAAGGTACATCTTCAAATTAAATATCTTCAGTGATTCATTGCATACTTTATGTAGAAGTGGCTTTTTACTGTTACACATTAGGCATTTTGATCTTCCAATATAAACAGAAGTCCCCAAAGTTTTTGCTTATATCTCTTTCGTTTTCATTTTTCAAGTTCTTTTACTTTTTCACCTCTGAAACAGCACATTATGTTTTCTGTTAGTCCACTGATCACCAAAGGCTTTTCGATATTGCTATTATGAAGTGTTTCATTAATCTTTGTCAACTGAAAGCCTTTTCAGGCCAAATGAAAAAAAGCAATTTGCTGAACTGTCTGAGAGGTGTATGGTATGAAAGCACTAAGGACTCAGAAGAGCCTCTTGGGTGGTAATTGTGAGAAAACTTCTTTTCATGTTGAATGAAAAAAATTGTTTTCTGTGTAGTGTCAACAGCTACCATCGTGGTATAATTTATACATTTTTATATAATAAATGCAGTACGGTGCAAAACTTTTAAGCAAGTGCATAAAAGTACAGCTTTCCAAACATCCCAGACACACTTCATGATGTTGAGATCGGGGTTCTGCATGGGTCCTTCCATCATTTCCAGGACTCCTTTTTCTTCTTTACTCTAAACATAGTTCTTAATGATGCTGGCTGTATGTTGGGAGTTGTTGTCTCTGTTGTATCCTTTGCTTCTCTGGTGATATAACATTATAGACAAGAATCTACTTGTCATTTCCAGCGGTGAGGACATCATAAAGCCTGACCAAATCCACAGTGCCATTTGAAGCCCATACTTGCACAGAACTTCCACCATGCTTCACTGTTACCTGCAGAGACTCATTATTGTACTGTACCCCAGTGCTTCTTTGAGCAAACTGCCTCCTGTTGCAGCCGAATATGTCAAATCTTGAATTATCAGTCCAGAGCACTCGTCATTCGTCTCCCCATCTTTTTGTATGTGTGCACTTGAATCATTGTCACAGTTCCAGTGACAGAGGTAGAAGTGTATCTGCAGCCCACAAGTTTCTAACTGTTCTGAGCTGATGCCAGTGCTAGACGTCTTCTGATTTCAAAGGAAGGTAAACATGAGGTTTTCTTGGTTGACCACTACATCTGTGATCCTCAATGCTGATTTTTTTATTTGTGTTCCTTCAAAAGATCTTAAACAACACATTTTAAAACCTCAGCTTGTTCTGAAATCTTTGCCTGCAGAGACTTTGCTGATGTAGTGTAACTACTTTGGGTCTTGTTGCTGTTTTCAGTCGTACACTGGTGTTTCAGTTTGTACTTTTGTCAAATTATACCCCACTTTGTACTCTACAGTTGTAATTTCATACAAAGTGATTACCATTTTATACCGAGCACTTGATGCTTTGTACCAACAGGGTACAAAACTGTTACCAATTTGCACCAATATACTTGCATGTTTCCCCACGACTCTGAATGCACTTTAGCATGTATTATTATTGGGACTAGCTCCAACACAAACCTGCACAGAAACAAGCAGGTTAAGATCTGCTGACAGATTGTCTGTGTAAATTATAATCAGATAACAAAAAACAATTATTACAAAAAAAACTATTTATTTCATACTTTCAGTATCTTGGAGCTAGTAAAAGTAAATAAATAAATAAATCCAGAAGAGAAAATAACTATGTGTTGGAGAGACACCAATCCAAACTGAACCTCATCCAAAGGCTGGATTGATGAAATGTTAAGTTAAATGCAGATAAAACAAAAAATTTAAATAAAAAAATACAAAACAGCTGTTTTAAACATTAAGCTGACTAAACATACTAATTATTAAAGATGTAAGAACACTAAAACTGTAGGGGTGATTTACTGTATTAGTGCTGTAACTCTGTGCATGAGTATTGCTTTGTTGTTTGTTTTTATAGCTTGAGGACAAAAGGCCCTGTGCTCCTGTCAGCTCCATGTTTTTTTATTACAATTGTTGAGCAGCAGAAAATGCTCAGAGAAAGTAGGTGGATAATAATGGATGATTTTCCCCCTCAGTCTCTCACAGTCAGCAATAAAAAATGCTCAGTTTACAGTCAAATGTAAAATTAGCAGGCAGGTAACACAGATAATTTAAATCCAAAGAAATATAATCCCATCATATGTTATTTTCTTCTTCAAAACGCAGGCAGCAGGTGCCTCTGCTACATCAGCAATGTATGCATCACAACTGCTAAGACAATCAGACTTTCCATTTAAATGAAATGTTGTTCTTGTGGGCACTGTTAAATGATAAAAATGCTACGCAGCTCTGAGAATATGCAGTGAGCCCTCTTTCTCAGTTTGTGTCTTCAAACATCTCAGATCATCAACACTTCAGCTCTGAAGCTGAGGGAGCAGATGCAATGATGCAATTATTTAACACTTCTCATAAGGGAGCCGTATAATCAACTCAAAGTGTTTTTTCAGGGGGAGTGTGAAGTCAATTAGCGTTGAGATTAATGATATGATAAGAAAAGATAGAGTTGGGCAGAAACAGCCTGTAAATAAAGTCTGTCAAAAGCAGCCTTTTTTATGAACAGCTCAACAAGCACAGTGAGGAGGCCTCGAAGAGGAGTCCCAGTAACGAAAGATCAACCTCCAGATTCGTTTTGTCTTTGATATCATTTACTCTGTTAATATCCCTTTCAGAACATGCTAAAAGTTTATTGGTGATCAGATAAAGAAAAAAATAAGACAAAGAAAATACATGTAAATACAGCTCTATTGTTGTTTTGATTTCCAGGTCACAAAGAAATAGTGAGCATGCACAAAACAGACTGCTATGTCATTGTTCCTCAAAAGCTCTGTATCTTAAGTGTGTATGAAAACACCAAAAACAGAGTTTGGAAAGCATTAAAAAAAAAAATCTTCATTTCTCACATCACATATGTATTATATAATTACCTAAAAATTAGAGGTTTAAATCATTCTAATATAGAACTGAAACCTTTCTATCTTCCTCTCATTGACATATCAATCATAATGTGGGGAGATCATGACACATTTAATTAGTAATTTTATACATTTTAAAGTACCATCAGGTACAGTTATAATTAACTACACAGAAAACCTGATCAGCTTCAAATACTGGCAACTAAACATGTTTTTACTGCTCAACCAGCTGAATATTTTTTAATTACCTGCTGTTGAGCATCTCATTGCTGTCGGTGTTTGTTCACCAGATTTATATACAAGCATGTTTTCTCAATAATGTGAAAAAATGTGGTGGATAGTGTGAGACAATCATTGTGTTTACAGCCTCTGAAAGTTTCCTCCCTAATTTTTTTTTTCTTCCATTTTCTTCTTTAATCATCTCTGTTTTCTGTCCTGCCATTATATTCAACCTTTCTGTTCTTTTACAATGCATAACTCCATGGCTTTTCATTATTGTGCTCGTTTAGTTTTCTTCCTTACTTTTTGTCACCCTCTGCCTCATCTGCCATTTCTATCTGCTTTTACATTTCCACAGTTCTTAAGTACTCTTGACTGTGCTCCTCTTTCCACGCACCACATGTTCCCTCTCTTTTTGCTCTTGTGTTTTTCCTCTCCTCCTTGTTCCTCTCTCCTTTTCCCTCAGCTCTGTGGAGTAATTTAGCAGGTAGTGAGTCCTGAGCCTAATCTGTCACCACAGACATACTAGCAGCACCTCAAGTAATTTCCCACCGGGACCACAGACACATCTAATCACGTCCTCAGGGACACAAGAAGACAGAGGGCTTGGGCGAAAAATAACAGACAGGTGGTGAGAAAGAGGAGGTGAAGGACCATTAGGTAAACAGGCAGGCACACAGACACAAATACATTTAGATACTGTTCCAGTGAATTAATTAGGTGTAGCGGTGCACCCTGAAAAGAGTGTGGTGTCCTTTTAAGTTCATTTTTATTAGATGTTTAATTGGTGTAGCTTATTGATCTCTTTAGCGGACTCCATTATACAATAGAGATATTGAGATGTTGTTCACAAATGTGCCCATAAACATCACTTCAGATGGAACCTGACACTTCTTGTAGCAATTCTACTCAAGTGATTCTCCAAAGAAACATGGAGTGTACTGAAATCCCAACCTCTCCAAAGATAGAAGCTTACTTTAGTCCAGTATAAAAAGAAAAATTCAGAAGAAATTAACAACAAAAAATAAAACATAAATATTTGACCCTTAGAAATAGTCAAGTGAGAATAAATTTAGTCAGGAATCAGATTTCCATAAAGCAATTCCATCCACCCATTCATTCATTATCTGCCACTTGTTCTGGAGTTGGGTCATGGGGACAGCAGCTTAAGTAGGGAAGCCCAGACACATGTAGACTAGTTAGGCAAACTCACATGCCCCCCCCCCAAGGACCCTAGTGTTGGTAAAGAGCCGATCCAGTGTTCTACAACCTCCTGAATCTGAAGTTTAACCATCAACCAAACTCTTCTCCAGCACTCCTGAATATACAGTACCTTACCAGGGAGGCTAAGGAGTGTGAGTCCCCTGTAACTGAAACACACCCTACAGTCCCCCTTTTTGAAACGAGGAACCACCACCCCACTCTTGCTATCTAGTGGCACTGTTCCAAAGACCAAGACAACCCAGCAACATCCAGAGCCTTGAAGAACTCAGAGCAGACCTCATCCACCTCTGAAGCCCTGCCACAGCTGAGCTCTTTAACTACCTCGACGACTTCAGCCCCATTATGGACAGACCCATTCCAAAGTTCCCAAACTCAGCTTCCTCTATGGAAGATGTGCTGATGGGATTAAGAAGTTCCCTCGAAGTATTCCTCCCAGTGACATTCCTAAATGAGGTCAATGGCACCCCATCTCCACACAGTGTTGAGATAGGGCCAAATGAGCATTGAAGTCCCCCAGCAGAATGATGGAGTCCCTAGGATGGAGGGCCCACCTTTGGCTGCTGCCCATAGCACACTGCACCCAACACCTGCCATCCTGCAGGTGCTGGGGCTATAGGATGGCAAACCCACATAGCTTATTTAGGCTGAGCCCGACCAGGGCTTATGGATAGAGACCTGGTCACCAGGTAGGAGAGGACACAGGTTAGTGAGGCGCTTGAAGGTGTGTTGGAGAGGCTTGGATTTTCTGATAAGATCTTGTCTTATGTTGTTTTCTTTTTTTTCTTCAGGTTTGAGGGGAGAAATGGGTTTCAGTAGTTTGAAGAGGGTGGAGCGATGGAGATTGCAAGAGTACAATGGTGGAGCGCTATCAGGCAGGGAAGTCTCTGGGGTAAGTAGGTTAAGCTGACTTTTTTTTGTATCCAAGAGGAACAACAAAGCACCTTTCATCAGAGGATCCACAGACAGTTGATGAGGAAACAATCACACAAAGAGATTTCTGTGAGGAGAACATGGGTGAATAAATCAGAATGTTCTATTCTTTTTAATAAAGTAAAAAAAAAAAATATATATATATATCACAAAGAACGACCACTGAGGCCAACAGTCACTATGTGATGTTCAGCAAAGAATGATGTCTCAGCTCATCCTTTTGTAACAGGTGACTACATAATTGGAAACTGGAAACAGCTGCATCCAATTAGTCTCCCAGGAGAGGAGCAGAAATACTATCCACTGAGTGCACCAGGGACTGCAGGACCAGCTCTCTCACTGTCTGAAAGGTAAGGAGGAGAAGGGAGGAAAAAGGAAAGAAAGAGGAAAAGAGGAAGGAAAGGCCCCCAAATAGTTGGGAACCTTAACAGCAGAAGGCAGGGTACACCCTGGACAGGTCACCAGTCCAACATAAGACCATCAATAGTAGCAAGGTTGTGGTGTTCATAGGCATCTGCTCAGTGGAGCAAGTGGAGCAGCTGTAACCCCATTTTCTAAAGTAGGGGTGCAAACCTATGGAACCATTTTGTACACTATACGTTTTCTAATATATTATTCATACATGGAACATACTGTAAATGCAAGATTAATAGCACCACTTTGGTAAATTCTCACCTCAAGTCACATATTTTTATTTAATGAATGGTTGAGTGTGAAGTTAGAAGTCCATAGCACATTTTTCCTTCTGTTTGTATTCTCTAAAATATTAAACATGTTTAAATAACTGGTTC
>JAOXNZ010000092.1:19861137-19871211 GCA_028566095.1 Kryptolebias brasiliensis
ATGAGGGTTTGCTGAGAATGCCTGGCAGAAGAACCCATCAGAAAGATCTTCTGAATATTTTATAGTAGTCAAAAGTTCTGCACAAATTATTGACCCTTTAAAAAAGAACAAACATGAACTAATTCTGCTCAGTAAATGCCACTGTGCTGATAGTTTAGATTGCAGTTAAAATGGAAAAAAGTGTGGCTAAAAACTATTTAACGTCTTTCAATCAAATGGGATTTAAATGAATCCAACTGTTAGGAAAATGTTTTTCTTGATTGCCTGTGTGTTTCTCCTGCTCTTTCTTCCAGTTCTGACAGATTTGTTCCACATCTGATTAATTTCTGCTACAGATCAGTTGTCTGTAACAGGTCGTTAAACCCAACACAGGAAAAACTGGGAAACGTCAAATCTGGGAGGGAGAGGAAGGGTCAGCTGTAGAAAATGAAACGCGCAGACATGAATGGAGCTCATTACTCACTGTCAAAGAGAGAGCGACAGGTATATTAGCACAGAAAATGTATACAGTTAGCTATTTATAAATAACAGTGACAGAGGTTGATGTCCCATGTCGTGGCAAAAAACCCGCTCACAATCACCACCGTTTTGATCCTGCTTCTATTTTCTCAACAGCTGCCTCCATAGCCATCTACGCACACACGAGCTGAAACCAAAGATGGCACCCTTGTCCAGCTGTCAAAGAATGGCATGTAATCCTCCCAGAGAGCAGCTCCAATTCAGAGTTACTTTTAATTGGTTGCAGCTTCCCCTGGAGTCAGAGCGGTGTCTAACAGAAGACACAGTAATGGTTTACCATGGGACATGTGCATTGAACATACAGTTCAGGCAAGCCACAGAGGAATACTTCAACACATGCAGCACCGTGTACAGCTACCCCGTCACGGAAGCCCAAAGCTCAGGAATCATAAATTAACTCCACCACATTACCTGTCTGGGGGTCACAGTAATGACTCTATAGTGTGTTGGTGTTTTTTAGCATTCTTTGAGCTTCTGTCTTAGCTGATCTTCAATTAAACCTCTGGTAAGGAAAAATTAGTATTTGATAATACTCTTTTAGCATAGCTTACAGTAACAGGTTTGATAATGAGTTTCAGTTTTGCGCAGACTCTGAAGTCAATAGGAAAGTCAACAAGAATAGAAGATCTCTGACAGGAGGCTGTGCTTATTCTGTATTTGCTGATGGTGTCTAAGTCATCTGTTTGATCCTCTTGGTTTGATTCCTATCATCCTCCTTCAAGGCATCTCTTCTACCCTTGTAGCAGCATTTTTCACACATAATTAAAAGCTTTACTGACCTTGAGCTCTTCTCTGACTATTCAAAGTAGCTGGTATAATGCTTGTAGTCACTAAAGCCTCCATCAGTCTTCAAAACGAGAATTAAACCATCAGTCAGTTATACAACCTCTGTACGTTACAAAGACTTATCCAAAGGATGGTTTCAAATAGCTTTCAGATTTCGTCTTACTCAACCATCCACAGAAATTGATCTGGCTTAAGAGTGGCTATGCTACAGAAATGTCTCCACTGGCTGTTATGGAGGCTTTAAAGGCAACTAGACTCCCTACCATCTACGCTTATGCTTTGGTTTTAGTCCTACCTCAGTGTGTCATGACAAGGACAAATATCAGCTTTTCTTTATCTTGCCATGTGGGTGCCAATACGTTCAGTGTTGGGGCCTGTTCTCTTTTGGATATACATTAGTTAACCATAACATTGTGACCACCAACTGATTTTTTCATCAGAAGACTTTGTACTCTATAGACCAGTCCTAAGCTCTCATCTCACTGCCAGCTAAACACCCATGCTAGCTGATGAAGCGCCTTGCTTTACAAAACTCAAATAAAGCTTGTTTTCTGACAGAATGACATCCATTATCAAACCTGTGCACACGGTTTACCAAACTGTGCATATGGATTGAGATAATCAGAGAGCAGATTCCTCCAACATCCAGGTTTTTTTTTATATGCCAGGGAGTTGCTGAGTTCTCTTTCTGACTGACTAGGAGCCCCCACTGTCATGCGAGATTATTAAAAGCAACTGGCTGCACCCGTTTTCAAAAATAAGCACAATGTTTGTAGGTTACACATGGCAACTATAATCTTACTACAGCCAGGCTCAGATTTACTAAGACTGTGCAGTACCTGTTTTTTTTTTTTTTTTTGCTTGATTTCTTGTGCAAAGGGATGTCAGTAATTATCCTGGGAGTTCATTACTTTGGGTTCTGTCTGTTAACCTCTATGTATGAAGCACTATGTGTTGAAATGTTCTACATTTTTAAGGTTTGTGTTCTAAATGTAAAATGTCAACAGTTGGATTTTAAAAAATTTTTTTCCTAATTTCTTTGTAAACACATTGGATGAGACAACAACTTACAGCTTTCCTGACATACCTGCCCTCTTTTTGTGAAGTAATACAGCTGCAGTTTACTTCTTTTCTTTTTCTTTTCTAATTAGAGGTAAATACCACCAGCTTTCAGGAGACAATAAATACAGTAGACCCCCACAAAGTCGCAGTTCAGAGTTCGTGGCCTCAGTTGTTTTTTCCTTAGAGCCTAACTAATAATTGTTCGAGGAAACCCCCAATTTTGTGGAAACCTCCACAATTTTTAAAGGCTTTTTACATGGCAATATATAACTTTTTATTTATTTTAATGCTAAATTAAGAAGAACAATATAATTTACTAATTTTGTAACATAAATAATAACGTGAATTCAGCTACATTTCCATATAAAATATAATGACACATCTCTGGCAAATGCAGCTCAGCCCTCCTCCTGAAGTGCCTGAAGAAGAAGCACCACCCGAGGAGCTGTACGTCCTCTGCTTTGCTGTGCAGTAATCATCTTCATTACACACCTTCATTGTACTGCACAGCTAACTCATCGCCATCTCTAATCAGTATCATTCATTGTTGGTAAGTGCATGTACATTTTACAGTATTTTTTTTAAATTAAAATATTAAAGTATATTTGATAAAATTATTACCTTATTTAAACTACTTGTAACAAAGAAAATGACAGCACATACCAAAGAAAGCATGTTTTGGGAGCATATTTAGAGTTTAAACGATCAAAATAGGCATTTATAGGCATTTCCTTGAACCACATTCAAAATTTGCGGTTTCTCACAATTTGTGGGTGCGCTAGGAATGTAACCCCCATTAATTTTGAGGGTCTACTGTATTATATGTGTTGCAAACAACACGGGGCTTTAAGAATGGGAAGTTTTTTGCCCAGGTAGCAATTTACATAAATGCGGTTGGTTTTCCTCTAGATGTATGCATAGGAGCTCATTTAAATGTAGGCAAACTGCACCGGCACAGACAAACGTTGTTTGGTTGGCTGCACAGTTAGGAACCCAAATATTTCTTTGCAAGAGGTTTGAGAATTAGAAGGATTCAAAAAACCTTATTTAAACCTGCAAAAGACACAGTCTGTTGATTTTTCCAGGCCTCAGTGTTTAATATGATTTCACTTCTTTTTTTTTCTCAAGCTCAGTAAATTTCGACCAAAAACTAAGATTATAAACTTTGTGCATTAGTGCATGATTGCTTAGAAAGTATCTTCACAGTGCTGTGTCAGCCTGGGCAATGGCTTCCCTTCGCTATTAGTCAGTTGTCTTATTGGGACAGTTCTGGCAAAGAGAATAAGAGAGAGTCAAATAATACAGGAGGTGGGAAATGAAGTTCAGCTGACTAAAATGTGGCTATATGTGACAATAAATTCACGTTTCCCTTCAACAGGGAAAAGTTGGCTGGCTAATTTTAAAAGGGGAATGCATCAAACAAATGACTGACAAATCATTAATTTTATTATTTTATAATGAACATTTGTTTTTCAAAGCCCCTGTAGTCATCCGGCAGCCTTACAGTGTGTTACAGAATTTGATATTCCTTAGAGACAAGAAATAATCAGTGTCCCAAAATATTTTCCTAACATGAGTGCCGACGTGAAAGTGTTAACATTCACATACACAACAACCTGAAAGTGCATAATTTCTCCTTTTTTCTGTTATTCCATTAACTGGGAACATATCCCTGAACACGTCATGCTCGGTAAATTCCACCCCACGTTTTTGAGACTAACAAGTAAATAAAAAATGGCATGGATGCTTTTTAAAACTAGATTTAATTATCCACAGGAAACCTAAAAGGGGGAGTGTTCTGACAAGTGACAAGCTTTATGCCTTGAACCTTCATACAGACACTCAACAACAACACACGTACACACACACACACACACACACACACCACATGCAGCAAATTCAAAGCCATTTATCATGATGTCAGAAGAAGGCCTGTGGGGAGGACTCCGGGGTAAAAACCTCTCAAATTAGAATTCTTTTTCATGTGTCTACATCCAATTGTTTGGGAGGTCTCGCACTGTTAGGTTAAGTGTGTTTGTAAAAGAGAAGAAGATGAAGAAACCACTCATGCTTTAGACAGTGACGCAGTACGATTAGCCAACAGTTTAAGGGTGGAATAAGTATTTATTACCTCCACAAAAACCTGGAAGCTTTATTGTCTTCTCTAGAAAGGTTCTTCTTCCTCCTATATTCTTTAGCCTGGTGGCGTATCTTCACATAGAAATATGGTTTTAACAGACGTGAACTCATCACTTCCTTCCTTAATCTTTTTTGTATTATAAACAGAACCTTTACTGTATTACAAACTGTAATTCTTCATCATAGAATAGAATATGAATAAACTTTTATATGGATTAAGACTGTTGCCTGTTACATTGTGGTAATTTACCTCGTCAAAAGTGTTGTCACCAGGACAAAGTTGTAACAGGACAAAAATCCCAAACAGAACAAATGTACATCAGAATGACTGGGAAAAGATAACAAAAAATCAAGATGCCAACTACTGCAACTTTAAATTTCATACTTATATGAAAACTAATAAATATTACTATTTGTTTTATGTGTAGTCTATACAGCTAAGAATGTCTCTCTTAGCTGTGTTTATGCTGAAGAGAAACAAAGAAAGCAAGCCAGCCAGCCAAGGGCCCAACAGGTCCTGGTGATTATTATATACAGACATATGTTTCTGTTAAATTACTACTTTTTCTATGTCTTCCATGGTTACTTTCCTAATTACAAGTTTGTGACTTTATGGCAATATAATGTGCTTTACTGTATCTATTTTCTGTTTGAAATACTGCATATGGAACATCATGCACTTTTGGAGCTCAGGGCAGAATGCAGCAAAAGAAAGCTGCAACAATTTGTATTCTGAGTTCCCAAACCAATAAAAAACTATATTTAAAAGAAGGATGGTGTACATATTGGAAAACATGCCTCTCTCAATTTTTTTTCTGGCAATGTTCTGTGGCAGCAAATCTAGATAAGTTTATATCTTGTACAAAAAAAAAAAGAACTGGTTAATGAATCATGCAGGTTTATGTAAATCTGATTTTAATCCATTAAGATCAGCAATAGATTGGCTTTAGTTTCAGATTAGTTTGGTTATCACGAGTCCCAGTAATAGATGCAGCTCACTCCACAGGACAGGAATTATAACACATGAACCAGATAATCAGATATTGAATTTAAGTGCTTTCAAAGCACTTGAAGTAAGACAGGGGTCTGCAGCCCATGCCTCTGGAGCTGCATGTGGCTCTTCAGCACCTCCTCAGTGGGTTTTTTTTTGTTTAAAGGGTCAATTTTGCAGTTCTAGATAAATGGTATTTGGTGGGAAATGGTGCAAAAATGGCTCCCTTATTTGAAAAGATTGCAAACTCCTGAAATAGACAATTGAAATAAGAGTTTCTCATAAGAGAAACATTTTGTTTCTTCATCATTAGTATTAATCACCTATGTAGAAGTTTCCTATTCAAAGGGATGTTAAGAAAACACTGTTTAGGAAATAAAGATGACTTCTTCGACTTCTTTTAATTCATTTCAATTGAATTCAGTTTATTTATATAGGGCCATTTCATAAAGTCATTCCAGGGCACTATATATAAACATTCACATTTATTATAAAATCCCAAAATTAAAAAATTGATCTATCTAAGGAAGCCAGCAGATTGCGTCAAATTTTCACTTTGTTGCAGTCTCTCATCCTGAGCAGCATGTTGGCAACAGTGGAAAGAAACGACTCCCTTTTAACAGTAAGAAACCTCCAGAAGAACCAGAACCAGGTTCAGGACAAGCGGCCCTTTGCCTCGACCATCTGGGGTTAAAGAGGACAAGAAAGAGACAAAGACAAAAACCGAATGACTGGTCCAGGTGATGTTTTTAATGAGAAGTAAAACAAGGAAAAACACATAATAATGATAGAAATAATTACAAATATAAACATGGAGAGTAGAGCAAGTAGAGGTGGCAGCAGAGGGAGGAAATGTGGTCAATTTGTCCTCCAGCAGTCTAGAGCAGCAGAAGCATAGCACTTTGACAAATTATGCAGTAAGAGCAGTGGGTCTCAAAATTTCCATAAAATATCAGATTTTCATCCACACAAACACTTCAAACAGAGTAACAGCAACTCAGCTGCTGCAGGAATAAAACCCCTAATAAACAACTACCTGTTTTATTAATGATAGCATTGTGTATGTAGTGAACAAAATAAATTGATGTAACAGCTGAGGAAATAAATTGATAAAATCCTGTTTTTTTTTTTGCAAGCTCCACCTAAAACTGTTCATTCAACCTGCAGACATTTGGAATCAGGATGCATGCAGGTATTACACTCACACCTATAGACCCTAATTTGCTTCAGGGTTCCTCACTAGTTGTTGGTTGGACCTGAGGACACTCGAGTAGCTCCATCCCTGATAACTGTCCCATGTGTGAACTCATTACTAAATGGAATTCAGTTAAAGGTGACTGTGTGCTTTGACCCCTTCACTTCCCCTTTGATGCAAAAGGTGAGCCTCTGTACTGAATGTTGCTCTGCGTAATGGAAAATGAGCAAGCTATCTCTTTCATATTGTTGATCTTTCATGGGTGAAATGGAAATTTTTTATGTTGAGGGATGCTAAAGGCCAAAGAGCAAAAGAAACCTGTCAGGCTTCAGCCTCAACTGTTTAATTATTTTCTATTTCTGTCATTTCTTTACAAATCTGAAAGTCAGCAAGCAGTAAAAAAAATGACATTTGCAGTTGGAGTCATATTGAGGAAAAATATTAATATTTAAAGGTAAAAAAGCTGGATGGGGTGGTTACATATTAAATATGCACATAACATTACTTTTGGGATGCAAAATAATGCACATGGGTGCATTCTCCTATATTATTAGTATAGTGTCTCACATCAGTTCTGAGTCACTTTCTCTCTTCCTATTTTACAAAGAGGTTCTGGGTTACCAAACTTTAAAAAGAAATAATAATAAACTGTAAAAACACGACTGATTAGTAAAGTGCTTTTCAGGGACAAAATTTAAAGAACATACAATCAAAGTACACAAAGAATAAAGCAATCGACAGTTAAAAATTATTATATTAGTTGTCACATAAGAATATAAAAAACAGAAGCTAGCTCAATTATAAAACAAACTGAGTTAAAGCAAGGTTTAAAAAATGGATTTTAAGGTTAGTTTTAAAAGCAGAAAGGGTGACAGACACTGTAGTAATCCAGTCTACAAGAGACATTCACGGCCCAGTTTCTCAGCATCGCTATGAGATAAGAGCTTTATTTTTGTGATGCTACAAAAGTGATAGAAAGCTAGAAACTTGGTCAACATGTAAACTAAATGACAAACCTCATTAATACTGACCCCAGGGATTTTCACACTGGCACTATGGGTCAAAGTAGTGCCAACAAATTAAATACAGTGTTATTCATAGATTTTCTTGCATTTTTAGGACCAATAAGAATGACCCCTGTCTTGTTAAAATTTGAAAGTAAAAAGCTGATGGTCAGCTTGGCCTTAGCTTTAGTAATTGGTTGTTTAATTCATGTTTTATGGACAAGTAGAGCTGTGTATCATCAGCATAACAATGATATGTTGTGCTTCCTGATGATGTCGCCAAGGGGAAAGCATGCAGTGAAAACAAAACTGGATCCAACCTAGAACCCTGTGCCATGTCAAAATTAACCCTGAAAGGTGTGGATGACACATTGTGAACCTGAACAAAGTGAAATCCATTGAATAAGTAGGACCTAAACCAGTTTAAAGCTGTACCTTTGATACAGACAGAATGTTCCAGTCTGTGTAATAAGATATTGCGATCACATGCAATCACATGAATGTGTACCATCTTACCAAGTGAAATTTTATAGTGTTTGTCACCAGCACATGAGATTGAACCTCATGGGCAATATATGACCCGAGGGACAGAAGTCTTTCTTGGACAATCTTCATCTAGCCCTCGATATCCCTTTTTATTGAATCATGAAGTGACTGAACACAAAGTCTAAATTAAACATCTTGAACATTTACATCCAAATAGTTTGCACTGAAATAATGTTGGCCTTAACTTTTATTTTTTTATTTATTTTTTTGCCAGTTGTACAAGGCCAATGTTTGTAGTGGCAGAATCAGACTGAACATAAACACTTTAAAAAGGAGAAATTTTCCATCCTTTAATCTGACGTAAATAATGTCACAACAGCCAGTTTACAGAAAGTATGGCTAATATTTTGAGAGTATAACTATGATAAGAGAGATAAAGCAGACGTTCTAAAAGGGGTCAATAATCTGTTCAGAAGAACATTTTTTGACAGTTCAACATTTGCTTTAATTTAGTCAAGTTGTTTTATGCACTAAACATAGTTGGGTCATTCTCACAAGATATCTCCAACTTTCTGCATACTTTACAGGAAGATTAAAATGAACATCTAGGTTGGTCATCTATCCATTATCTAAACTCGCTTTGTCCTGTTCAGCCACAGACTATCATTGCCCTCACCGGGTGAGAGGTGAAGTACAGCCTGAACAGCTGCGATACAAACGGGGGAACTTCTTCCAGTGAGGCAACAGAGATAACCACTGTACCACCGTGTCACACCAATGACCAATCGATACCAACTACAACCAAAGTTTAAAATACTTTATTAAGCTGTTTAAAATAAGTAATGTTTTGCCAAAAAATAAATAAATTCCATTTTCTGAAAACAGTACAAAAAGAACAAAGTAACACATTGACTGGATTACTCTGAATGTACTTTAAGCCAGGTGTAATATTAGGGTGATAATGGGTGGCATTGTCATAATATCGTCATAAATCCAGCATCATTTGGACCCCATCTACATTACTCTAGGTATTTTTTAACTGGATTTTCCTCTGCATTTGTATCTCCCGTTCACAGACAAACAAGTTTTTTGTTAAAAAAATGAGACTTTTTAAAAGCACTTTCCAATGTGGAGATTTTTAATTAGCATAGGTAATTGAGTGCTTTTGCTAGAACTGCTTGGATGGAGATTTTCCATAAATAAAGAAAATATATTAGTTTAAAATTTTTTCGAGTATTGTATACGAGGCCTTAATGTGCTGTAGTGACGACAGTCAGGAAAGTTACTTTGTAATTTGCTTCAGTGTAACAAGTAGTGTTCCAGCAAGCTATAAAAGTTCAAAAACAATGTAGTATTCTAGCAATAACATGTGATAGAAGGCTAGACTTTAAAGATCCAATAAATTATTACATTATGCTGCCAGGAAATCGGTATGGCCAGTGGATTTCCCTCGACAGTCCTCCTTGCAGGTGGTGGGCCCACATGAAGGTGGCATCCTGTCTCTTTTTCAGGCTTGGCCCAGTCAAGCCCCAGGAGCCAATGCTCAGCCACCAGGTGCTCGCTGCTTCTTCACATCGAAAGGAGTCAATTGAGGTAGTTCTGGCATCTGATTAGGATGCCTCCCTTTGGAGGTTTTTCAGACATGTCCTACTGGGAAGAGACCTCAGGGCAGACCCAGAATTACCTGGAGGGATTATGTATCCTCTCTGGCCTGGGAATACCTTGGGATCCTCCAGGAGGAGCTGGAGAGTGTCGCTAGGAAGAGGGAGGTCTGGGATTCTCTCCTGGACCTGTTTCCTCTGCAACCCGACCACAGATTGGATGGATGGATGGATGGATGGATGGATGGATGGATGGATGGATGGATGGATGGATGGATGGATGGATGGATG
>JAOXNZ010000092.1:19874084-19884385 GCA_028566095.1 Kryptolebias brasiliensis
GTAAGAAAACCTTAAATTTAAAAAATACTTTCCAAAATGGAGATTTTTTTTTTTTTACTTTTAGGGATCTCCATGTGGAGTTAAGATAAGAAGCTTTCCAGAAATCATGATAATCCAGCCTTTTTTCAAGGATTTTGTGGTCTAAAAAACAAAACAACTCACCTGTTTTTACCAGGGGTGTTTTCTACATCTGTCTCACTTTAACTTTGATGTCTGTCATCACCATTAAACTTTGGTTGTGTGCTGAAATACTTAATATTTAAGAAGAAACTATAACCAGTATAATAAATAAATAAATAGTTCTGGGAAAATTATAGGCCATGCTAAGCAAGTTCATTCTCTCTAATGTGAATGAACTTGGGGCACAACGTGGATGTTTTGTTGCGTCTGATAGAAGTGTTTGGATGCAGATTTTTCTTTTTTATTAAACAAAGGGAAACAATATCAAGACTAGTTTAGATGGTGTGTTGAATTTGACAGTCCCGGTTGTGTGTAAAAATATGTTTCCATATGACAAAGGCTGTATGTGCTAAAGTTTCCCAAAAAACTTTATCTCTACCTGTGAATTTTATATGGTTTCTTTCTGTGAACTGCTGCATTTCTTCACCACTTCAAACGTCCCCATGGCAAGAAGACCCTTCCATCCACCCTAGTTCTTTTTTATTTTCTGATCCTGAATTCATTTTCCCCTGTCGTCTCTGCTCAGTGTGTTGCCCAGCAGCCCCAGGCATCACCGCCAGCTGTTCCCAGCACTGATGGGGCACTGGGAAAAAGAGATACATGTGGAGGAAGAGACATGATTGAGATATGAGTGATGGTGAAAAAGGAAGAGTGATCGATATTAAAGCCTAATGGGGAAGGCAGCGGGGTAGGCACACAGCAGGTGATATATGTAGGCTCTAGTTTTTCCTGCACGTGTCAAGGAGACCTGCTTGACTTAATCAATCCGGCAGTTTTCATCAGCAAAGAATTTATACAATTATTGATCCACACATAGACAAAAAATGGCTTTAAAAGACTATGCAGGATGTTTAGGCTCCTAAGTGTGTGTTTGTAGTCCAAAAGAAATCCTACACAAGTTGGAAGAGATGCAGTTTCCTGTCTCTTTCTTGAAAATCAATAAAATTCTAGTGATAAATGCATAAAACAATTGCAAACAAGTTTCACACTCGTGCAGATTATAAGTGTGTGAGAAATATATCTTTTACTGAGTAATTTCAAATTAAAGTGAGGATATTGCTGCTGATAGATGACATCTGTGGGCAACTGTTAGTTTGTTGCAGGCAAAGTGAAATACCACTGCAGCAATGTGATGTAAGCTGTGATAACAGGTGACAATGTTAAACAAATGTGAGGTTGATGTGCCAATCTAGAAGGTTTTTTCTTCACCTTTAACAATTATAGAGTTTCCTGGAGTGTAGCTGTTGCTAAAGATGAGAAAGGGTTGGTGTTTCATAAAAGCAGCTATGAGTTGTGCAGTTTGCTACATCTTACATATGAGAAGAAAACCCACCTTCTTTCAGTTTTAGGGTTTTATGTATCAGGACATAATAAAAAAGATCTGGTCTTTACCAGGTTTTATGATTATTCCAATCTAACATCAAGTGTACAAAAACACTCAACAGATTCCATCATGTCATCCTTTATTTAAAAAAAACAACCAAAGTGGAAAAATTGTGTGTGAAAAACTAAGTCCACCTTTGCTGCTTTCATGGGATTTCGGAGGTAAAGTAGCAACCACGTTCTGCTGATCAGTTGTATTGAATAACTGATCATCATCAGTGTGATCAGCTCTATGAAAGCAGGTGAGAGCAGATGTGTTAACAGAGCACCAAGGAGGAAAGGAGGAAAGACATCTGCAATAATCTTAGAGAAGCAAATTTTGCTGCTCATCTATGTGAGAAGGGTCAAAGGTAATTTCTAAACAATTTGGAGTCCATCATTCACCAGTGAGAAAGGTTATCCACAAGTGGAAAACATTTAAGACAGCTGACAATTGTTCTAGGAGTGGACATCCCAGCAAATTCACCCCAAGGTCAGATCTAGCAATGCTTAGAGAAGTGACAAAACCCCCAAGAGCTCCATCTCAGACTCTACAAACCTCAGTTAGCAGGTAGAAGGTTAAAGTTCATGACAAGACAAATATAAAAAAGACTGAACAAATATGGCTTGTTTAAAAGGGTTGCAGAAGGAAACTTCTTCACTCTAAAAAGATGCTGCCATGTTCTTTTTAGACTTATGTTTGCAAAGTTATTTGAATGAACCACAAGACGTCTGGAACAATGTCCTTTGGACAGATGGGACTAAAGTAGAGATGTTTCCCCATAATGCACAGTACCATGTTGAGAGAAAAATCAAGCATAACATATCAGCACAAACACCTCATAGCAGCTGTAAATGGCAACCACAGTGGTGGGACGGTGATAATTAAGGCTTTTTTTTTTGCAGCCACAGTACTTGAGCACCTCATGGTCCATGGTCAATGAATCGACCATGGTCTCCTCTGTAGACCAAAGGATTCTAGAGTCTAATGTGAGACCATCTTTCTGACAGCTGAAGCTTGGCCAAACTTGGGTCATGATGCAACAGAACAAAGATCCCAAGCACAGCAGCTAATCTACAACATAATGGCTAAAACAAGAAAAGAATTGATGAGTTGCAGTGGTCCAGTCAAAGTCTAGACCTCAACTTGACTAAAATGCTGTGATGGGACCTTAAGAAAGCTGAACAGAAACTAATATCTGCAGACCTCAATGAACTGAAGCGATGTTGTGAAGGATGAGTGGGCCAAAATCCTCCACAATGATGTGAGAGACTCAAAAAATCAGACAGAGGACTTTAAGTCTGCAACAGTAGTTTTTTTTTGTCTTGATATTTAAAACCCTAGAATTCAAAATGGGCAGATTTTCTTTTTCCCATTACTGTAATTGTTTTATTTACCCGAGTTGTATAAGATGTTGCTTGATTAATTTGTGAAATTTGATTCTCTGTGGCTAAAACTCTGCTAGCAATCCACCGAATATATGACAAATCAGTCCTCTCAACTACTATCATTTTGTGTATGCCAATATTCAGAATAAAATATGTACTCAAGTAAAAATTCCCACAGATATCAAAGTGAAATCCTGATTGAGGCAGGTTTCAGGCAATTGGACATTTTCTGTTCATTAGCAATTTTAACTGTTACTAGGAATTGGGCTGATCCGATCCAGTATCGGTATCGGAGGAGTTTATTACAGCCTCATATAAAATCAATAATGATGATGATATTGTAACGGTATCGGAATAGTATCTGTATCGACAGATATCCAGATTTAGGTATCGGGATCGGATCAGAAGTAAAAAATGTGGATTGTGCATCCCTAACTGTTACCAGAGCAGGAATAAATGTGTTTAAAGAAATGAAAAACTCTCTGCATTATTTCTTAGACACCAAACTTAGAATCAACACAGCCACATGGGCACATGAAGAACAGCTTCACCAGCTCTGCTTCTCCTTAACCAGAGCAGAAGATATGGTGTAGCTGCTGTGTTCTGGTGGAGCACGTTTACCTCTTGGGAAGCAGACAAAACACTTCAACTGCATGTCCTCTAGCTGAAGTGTTTTGGTGTCTGAGTGGAGCTTGATTCCATGCTGTGAGCAATCAGATCGCTTGCTCGCAACATGACGCTGACATCATTAACTCTTTCTGAGTCCTGCATCAGATTATCTGTAATTCTATAATTGAATCCTTCACAGGCCAGATTGGATACACTCACAGGCTGGATATGGCCCAGGGGTTGCAAGTTAATGATCGCAGATACAGGTAAATGACAGGGGAGAGAAATCACAAATAAGAACAAGGCAAGACTGACAGAGAACAAAAAAAGATATATTTAAATTAGAGAGGAGAATCAAACAACAGGTGTTCATGCAAAATTCAGTTTTTGCATGTTTTTGTACTTCCTTTTGGGTATCTACTGCTTCTAGAAACAGTCCTTTTCCTGGAAAAGGAAAATGTTTTGTTGTTACATTACCCACAATATTTGCGCATTTACTGTCGGAATTGTAGTAAACTGAAATTGATAGTCTACATTAGCAACAGTGTGAGGAAAAAGGTGGCATTTGCGGAGAGAAAACCGGTCTGTGTGCTGAATTATTGTGCTGATGTCAGCTGCTCGACTGCGCAGCACTCAAGCTGAGCAGATTGTGGCGCAGAGGTGGAAGCGAAGCAGAATCCTCAGAGTTTGAATTAATAACGATATAAATGTGCATCAGATCCGCAGCGTTTAATCCTTCATTGAGTTTTTATGTTTTTTAATGTAGTGCATTAGTGGGATGTCGTGTGTTGGGGGAGCGTGGCCAACAGCAACTTATTTGCATAATAGTGATGTAGCCCTTAAACCGCTCATTCTGAAATGAGCTCAAAGCAGGCAGAACTGATCAGGTGAAATTTCAATATCTGAGAATGATTTTGTGTATTAAATATAATGAAAATGTTTTGTATAGCCCACAGACTTATCCTAACTTGTTCAAGGAAGCATAATAGGTCACCTTTAACATCTGGTATTATTACCTGGTCTGTAGGTTTGGGGCAATGGTAAAAAATATATTTTTTAAAAACATCTCTTGTCTTTATTAAAGCTCTTTTCTTGATATTATTTGAAAATATCACGAGGTTACATAAAAATGGGGATTTGTAAGGACTTAGTAAAATATCAGTATCATGTTTTTTTTTGGTATTTGTTTTAGTTTTTGATGTTTTGAGTTTATTTCTGTCAGGCATTAGGTTTCATCATTGTTTAAAATGTTTTGCTTATTCTGTCCTAATTTATGGTATTTTAGCCTATACAGCTCCACAGTTGGATTTGATTCCAGCTCCCCACACATCTGTCTGTCATCTGTATTCAGCACATATTGGCCAAAACCAAAGACATATTTTACTGATAGACCAAGTGTCCCTGTCTTCTAAGCTGCCATGTTGTGTTTTTGGAACTAGCAGCTGCACACTAGGGATGTGCCTACTCTCCCACACACAATCATGATGTCACATGGCCTTTCTTTTAAGCATGAAACAACTAATTACAGCTAAACGTGTTAGTAAAATAACTACTTGAACATACAGCAGCAAGGTGAGAACTATGTGTGTCAACAAAAGTCAACATAATTGTGTTTTTATTTTTTAGCAAAAGGCATTGTCTCATTTGTTTACATCGAGGGGCAGGACTTAAAACTTGTACTGGAATCAGCAGACAGGGAAGCTGGTCAGTCCTGATCCAGCTTCAACTTCTGGGTTCCGGACCAAGGTCAACCAATTTTAACAGTCTTTGTTCAAAACTGTGTTAATGTCATGCTGCATGCAACCAATCTGGTAAGCAATGATTATACGATTAGGTTATAAGGGGGTAGGGGCTGGGGGGTGTAGACTCCCAACAGACTGTACCACTCATCCTCAATTTTATAGCCTAATATGTCATTATATCATATTCCTTGTATGTTATGTTGTGTCCATTTACATTGGAGATAAGAACTTGGATCTAGGAATGACGCAAGACCCAACTTGATTGTGTTCCAGTTGCAAGAGAAAAGACAGTTTGATTTTTTGTGCTCAGTAACCAGGCTACCATTAAAAATACAAGCCAAAAATAATGGATTTCTTCACATTCTGTGAATTCAAACGCCATACCAACATGTTCAATAATAGTTGTTGGAAAGTCTGTGTGTGACTGGATTCAAGATAAGGTTTATTACTGCAGCTATCATAACTTTTCATGTGCGAGTCAGCCATATTGGATTTTAAGGTTAGGGCTGGTGAGGAATTTCTGACTGTCCCAGTTGGAATTCTGACTTTTGGGGGTAGTGTTCATTAGTCAACTTAGAAATTCCAACTTCCAGATACAAATGGCACCTACCATTATCTCACCTGATACATCCTGGACCCATCAGAGGCTGGCACAGACAAACAAAACACTATCATCAAACTCAGTCCTAAAGTTGATCTGACACCAGTTCACCTGACATGCAAAGTTTAGGAGTACCCTGGGAAAACGCTTGGATGAAAATATTCTCTTTAAAGGAGATGATGTGAAGATGAACAAACTGCCTCCCAGTGTGGTCAGGAAACACAAGTGTCTGAGTTTGGACATTAAGTTAGTGGCATCTTTCAGACAGGATGGTCTGAAACATTAAGTCTTCATGTAAACTTACCTCACATTTACAGCCAATTTAAGTTTAGCTTAAAAAGAATCTTGTTTTTGTCTGCTGCTTTTTGTTAGTGACCCAGGCAGGATGTTAAAGGAGTTTATGTCTTGATTTGTTGTTTTCCAGTAATAATAGTGATGAAGCTGTTGTTGGAAGGCTTTTGCATACGATAATTGGTATCATTTACATGTTTTTTCACAGAGAACAGAAAGCGAAGTCTTGGCAAGAATGCAAAACCTTCCTACTTTTTAGTCTCTGAGCGCGTCAGTTTTCTCTGGGTCCACATCTGTTTGGCATGATTGGAAGGCTACAATTTTACAATTACTACCTGATCAGTACCGCTTTAGGCAGCTGTACCGTTATATAGTAAAACATACACAGAAAAACATAGATTGAATATTTGTCCTCAGGTTGCAAAGGTAACCTGCTCCAACTCAAATCAGCAAGAATGGAGATTGCAGACTTGGGATTTCTAGTGTCCAATGCTGCAATGTGTTCCTCTGATAAGCAAGCCATTTCATTATCTCTCGCCAGGGGCTGAGATGTAGATGCCAGCTGAAATTAAAGTGAAACTGTCTGACAGAGGAGACCAGTTTGCAAACCAATGGAACAATGTTTAAGTCTTAAGTGGGGGAAAAAACACTGATAGGAATAGTTTGAAAAACTAACAAATACTTTTTATGCCCAGTATTTAGACAACTGATATCTCAGTTGTGTTAAGCTTTTGTCAGAACATTTTTTTTATTTTTATTTTTTCAGCTTGGCAGGATATTAACTGGCCTGGCTAAGTTCTGTTCCAATTATCTACATGCCAATAACGATCCAGGTTGGTCAGAGTTATAGGCCAGTAAGAAACATCTGACATAAATTGAAAACCAAAAGGTATGAATAAAAGATGAAGGCAAAAAGAAGTCAGAAGATAATTTGGAGCCACAGTGTCCAAAAAGTCAGTTAACATTTCTTCTGAAAAGTCAAATGAGTTCTGACAGACTTAAAGGGATATTTTTGGCATTTTGAAGTAATGTACCCAATAAGTACTGGTACATACCTGGTAGGTACCCCGTACACACTCTATAAGTACAGGTTACGTACCAAGCTGTTTTATGCATAGCTACAAATAATCCTATGACAACAAAAATTATTTTATATTGAAAATGGCTGATTTATGCTACAAAGCTTCCTTTCTCATGTTAAAGGGTTAATAAACGTAGCTGTTTCAACCTAGAAAAGTTTGTTTTCTTGTGATTGATAAGAAATCATTTTAAATTGACTAAAGGGGAGTGTGATTGAACTAATTTAAATTAAAAATGTCACAAAAAGGAAGATTCAGCAAACAGAAATGCCCAAGCAAGACTTGATTTATTGTTTAAGGAGTGATCTCAAGACAACAAAGCTTGCTGTCTCAAGATAATCTTTAATCTTCTTGATTTCTCTAGTTATCAAAATTAGTTTTATTTTTTTTTAACTAGTTCTCAAAACTAGTTTGGCTATATCAAGACTTCAGAATAATCAACTCAGGATCTCCAGAAAATCACGCACAAATGAATAATTACAGGTAAGATGATTCTTGGCTTTTGTAAAGAGTCACTCAAAACACTTACCTACTACAATTGATTGCAAACAATTTTTTTTTAAATCTGCACAGTAAATAAGCACAAAATGTAAACAAGTTTTAAAATATACCTCAACAGTTGGTGTTTTGCTTCTGTAACCTATGATGATCACAGCTTATGTCTCACATGTTATCTATCAGACCTCTGACTCACCTAAAGGAGCCGGCTCTCAGACGGCTCCTCAGTTGGTACCATTGATGTGTTGTTTGCAACAAACCAACTTACATGCAGGCTCAGCATGTTGCAGATGAGATCCAGCCGTCATTGCTCACTTCTTGTTTGTGAGCGACACATCCCTCACCCAAGCCGACCATCAGTTGTGCCCAAAAAACCACAACAACAACGGAACTGTGTTTGGCCGATTTTGCTAGGTCTTTCTCTTTTTATCCTGATCTTGCTGCCATCAAAATTTGATTGTGTGCTGAAATGGTCAAAAGCTGGGAGTAAAAGTAAGCAGTGTCCAAGAAAATATGAGTGTAGGGGGGAATCTTTCTGGAACAACAGAAGGTTTAGATGAAAGACACAAACTTGTGAAAGTTTAAAAATTACAGAAGCAGGATGAAGAATGGATCAGGGAGTCTTCCACAGTTTTTGTTACTTTGTGTAGACACAAACAGACAGACTTTGTGTTTTTGGTCTCTAAAAAGATGAGTTTGCTCACCTGTTTCTGCTGGCAGAGAGTACTGAATTCAGCCAGCAAACACTGGAATACAAATCATGTTCAAATATTTTTTTACATCACTGACTCAGCTTGATTTATAAATGAGTCCTATGAACATCATCTCCTCTCTTTGTTGTTTGTTATTGAAAAAGCAGATGCAGAGTTAGGAACATCAAAATGTACTAGAAAAATTAATCAGATAAGAGCAGAAGTCGGTCAAGAGAGGGGCAAAAATGTTCTTCTTCCCTAATAATAAATGTACCAAGATTTATTAGTCTGTAAAGGCCAGATTTGTGGCCTCACTGTCTGCATTGGTTGACTTTTGTAAAAAAAAAAACAACAACATATACTTTTCATGTAGAATTTAATGTGCCATGTGAAACACATTTTACATGTTTTGTGTGTGATTTCGGAACATTTTCAACACGTTCATGTGATCACATGTGAAAAACATGATAAATTCCTGTGTTTTTTTTCTGCGAGGGCTTTTACAAACATGTTTAAATGAACTCAGCATATAACAGGACTCTTAAGGTTGCTGTTTTTGAAAGCTTAAAATGTCTTTTTTCCCCAAAACCTTTATTGCTCTTACTGCAACCCAAGTTGTTATTCCACTTGCTTCACACATTTGGAGTGGAGGACAGAAGACTGGAGACAAGGGAATAAAAGATAAAATTGACCTTTTTGTTTTATGTTTTCACCTCAGATTTGTTTTATCAACTCCAGCAATTTCTGCTGCTCTTTGAGAGGTTTATGTTGTTAAAAAGAAAAAAAAGCCAAAGTTTGGATGGTTATTTGGTTATCATTATTATTTTCACATAAATATTAGCATATTCATGACAGAAGTGCCCCAAGCTGCGCTGAAAGTGCTACAGCTAGCTGCTGCCACTATTTGAGCTTGCAAAAAATAAATACATACAATTTGTATGTACATCCCTGTGTAAGGCAACTCTAACAGTGGTGTGAAGGTTTATAAAAGAACTTTGAAACACCATGATGTTTTTAAGAATGGAGTTGTTTTAAGATGACAGCAATCTACTTAGACTTGACCTCACGCAGACTAGCCATTAGCTTGTCAGTTCTGTCAGAATTAAACTCTATTTCTTTAACCTGAAGTTGTTCAAAGAGCTATCTACAAGAGGTAAAATCTTAATTGTTTATGACCTTTCCACAGAACCTCCTTTCAAAATGTCTGACCTTTTGCTTATTGAAAAAGTAACCCAAATAAAGCCAGAGGTTGAAGAAAAGTAAAAACATAAACAAAAAGTCTTGTTTGAATCCTTGAATATGAGGCAGAATGGACATTACTCTGGTTTGATGTGACTATAGGCCTGTTCACTCAGTGCTCTGGTCTTATTGTTGAGAAAAAATGTATTTTTGTGGAACCACCTCCGTTCTTTTTTGGTATTGTGTCTATAAAGTGATAAGCATGTTGTTTTAATGAGTTTATTCTTCATTGTAGACTGTTGAACAAAATACAAAAGTAAGAGAAGTAGCAGAAGTAAACATCTATTGATGACATTCAGTTCTATACTTAATCATGTACTGTTGCTTCACTGCGCTCTGCATGGACACTTCCTGTTCCAGTTAATAACAAGGACAAACTCGCCTGAGTCGTGCTGTTCTTCAGCTCACATGTTAGGTTTTGAGGCCACTGAACAGCCTGACTGTGAAACATTGCTGTTGTTCAGGTCAACCGGATTACTTGCTGAGTTGTGTTCTGAAAAAGAAAAAAAGAGGAAGAAGCAGGTGCTGTCTTTGCTCTCTTCTCCGAATGACCTCGTTGCTTCAGCTTTTTATCTTGCTGGATTTAATTTTGTTACTACAACTTGCAATTTAAATGTTC
>JAOXNZ010000092.1:19906197-19919829 GCA_028566095.1 Kryptolebias brasiliensis
ATTGTTGTTCAGCAGCGGGGTAGTCACAGTGGTTTGCTTTGGGCATTTTTTGGGTTTTTGAGCGCTTAGGGTTTGGGGGTTTGTTTGTTTTAAAGGTTTTTTAAACTGCCATGTACCAAACTTCTAGGACCAAATTTAAAGTGTCTGCTAAACTTATATGAAATTTCAGATTTGATAACATGATAAAACATTTTTAACAATTATTTACAAAATGTCCACACTTTCTTTTTGACCAACAGAAAGACTAAAACACACTGACATCTATAGCTTTTCTTACAGATTTTGTACATACAAAACTTGGGTAAACTGTCAGCCCAGAACATGAAAGCTTCAATGAAGAACAATCAAACAAACCATTTATTAAAAATTCATCATCACTCACCTTTTATGGTGGTATGGTGTGTGACATTTGTCTGTTTGTTAGCAAAATATCTCATTAACCAATGGATGGATTTATATGAAATTCTCAAAGTAATCACTGGATGTACATCTACAACTGATTACTTTTGGACTCAACCTCATTCAAGATGGCCTCTACAGCTAATCAACCCCAACAAACACAAAAAAAGGACTATAACTCGTTCAATTTTACAGATATTGATCTAAAGTTAGATGTAGCAGCAGCCGAGTTATCCCCAACAGTCTTTGAGCACTAACATATTGCACAAGATCTTTGTTGAAAACCTTGGCATGCAAGGCAGCAGGTGATGTGGATACCTTCAACCGATTATAGTTTTACTTATTATTGATGCAGATCATATTGAAGTCTTTAAAATCCTTCATAAATCAGTACAATTTATAATATTTACATGAGAAAAAAAACAAAATACCCATGCTTTCACATTTATGGTGGTTAAGGTCAGTAACTTTGACCTAACTTACAAAAATGAATCCCTCTAGCATTAAAGAAAACATGAGTTCATCTATAAATAGCAGAGAAACTCTTTCAGAGAATCTCAAAAACTGAATCATAAATTTAATAAATATCATCTTCCAGCACCTTTTATAAATAATAATATATGTGTGTTTGCAACTGGATGAAAAAATGGTAATCCAAATAACTAAGCATACCATTTTGACTCTGTCAAGTGAATGTCCTCCACTGTCTGTTGTGGGACAGGAAATTGTGACCTCCGTTGCCGTCAGCCCGTCTGAACACACACGAGGGAGACTAACTGATGTCTTCATCCCTGACCATGGTCCACTCAGATTGATGTTATTATTAGAGGAAAAATTAGCCTTTAGCTCCCCCGGCTGGACGAGCCCGTGTCCAGGGATGTGTCCCTGGACTGTTTGGGTGTTGCATACCATTGGTCTCACAGTGGCCATATTAGCCTGTCGTACGTGCCTCTTCTCTACATCAGTGGTGGGGAGGCTCTCTGCCTCCCTGAAGAAACGTTCAAATCGATCAAGGTAAGGAGGCCTCTCTGGCAGAAGGTAGTAATGTGTGTTACTGACTTTCTGCCCGTCACGGACGATGGGCAGGATACAGGGGCCTTTGCTGGCGGAGTTCTTCTCCTGTGCCTGAATCACTTTGGGTGCAGTATATTTAGGATCTGAGGCAAAACTGTGTGTGGTGGGCATGGGTTTACCTGGAGAGGTGGAGAAGTAGGAGCTGTAGGTGTGTGCAGAGGGGCAGGGAGTAAGTGAAGCCTGCAGGGTAGAAGGGCTAACAGAGTAGGGTCTCTGTTGAGTGGAGCCCACCGGGCAAATGGGACTTGGAGTCCTGGAGCCCGACTGAGACAAAGGGTCTCTGGGAGGGATCTGAGGTGGTCCATCCAGGACTGAAAAAGTTTCTTTGGTTTCAGCTGGCACTGGAGAAACAGAAAGGTCCCTTGACCAGCGGCCAGATGTGTAGTCACTCCTCTTTATGGGGCGAGGGGGGATGGGGACACGTGGGGGGATCTGAGGTTTGTCCTCACTGGTGGAAAAGAAACTCTGCTGCCCTTCTTGTGCGTTCTGAAAAGTCTGAGGACTTGGTGCAGAGATTTGGGATGGCAAGGATGAATGATAAGCTCTTCCTGTAGGGACATTGAGCCTCCTCATACACTCTTGCTGGAGTTCTTGGAAGATTTCCACAGACTGGGAGAAAGAGGTAGACATATCCGAATTCTGCTTGCTGGGAAGAAAGAGGTTGTCCTCGAGAACTGGCTTGTCTGGCCCCACTGAGATGACAGCTTCACCCTCAATCTTGTGTCCTGAAGAAAGAGCTCCATCGACACAATGGACAGCACTCATTTCATCTTCAAGTTGCTGCCCTGAGCTGTTGATGGAGCTCACCTTAGTGGGGAAAGATGATTGTGAAATTCATTAAGTCTTACTTCAGATTTAGGTGAAAAAATTGCAATAATTTTTTGCATAAAGTGTTTGGGTTAGCATACCTCCATATCATCTTCATCTTGGGCTACATCATCGTAGGCGGGGGGTGGGGGTAATGGCCGTGCGTCCCAATCCACTACAGGAGTGGGGTGAAGGGGTCGAAGCAGTGCTGTAGATGGGCTCTGAGGTGGGGTCTTGTCCAGGATGTTTTTACCTTCCAAAGCTAGCTTGGCCAGCAGAGGAAGCTGATTTTCAACAACAGGGGATGGGGAGAGTGTGGATGAGGGGAATTCCTCCCCAAAGTCAATAAGAGACACTTCACTGCTGGGGGTGTGGCCTGAGCCTGAAGTCCTGCCACCACCCTGTTTGGAACCAGAGACCCAAGCAGCAGGTTTGAGTTTGAGGCCTTTGAGTGAGCTGGCTTTTCTTAGTGATAATCTCTTAAGTGCTGCAGAGGTCAGATCTTCATCTTCACTTACTGGATCATAGCAATGTTCTGTTGATGAGAACATAATACATTCACTATTTCATTATCAAATGTTTCAAGGATAAAAACATCATGGTGCCTTCAGGATCACCCAACACCACAAATACAACACGTACACTGTTCCACAAACAGTCTCCAAGCCCAAAGATGAGTAGTTTACAGAAGGTTACAAATGTATCCACACACACCCTTGGTGCTTTTCCTGTGATTACAGCAGAAAGTCTCTTCAGGTTTGTCTCCATGAGCTTGGTACAACTAACCAATGGAATTTCTGCCCGTTCTTCATGACTCAACTGCTGCAGCTCCTTCAGGTTAGATGGGTGCTGCTTGTGTCTAACAATCTTAAAATTAAACAAGAGATTCTCAGTTGGATTGAGATCTGGGCTTTGACTGGTTCCTTCAAGGACATTAACCCCCNNNNCAAACCAGTGGAGTGTGTCTTCAGCAGAGTGTTTAGGCTCATTATCCTGCTCTAAGGTGAACCTCCGTCTCAGTCTCAGATCCATGGAAGACTCAAACAGGTTTTCTCAGAACTTTCTCTACATTTTCCTTAATTTTTCCTTCAACTATAACCTGTTTCCTAGTCCCTGCTGTTGAAAAACATCCCCACAACATGATGCTGCCACCACCATGCTTCACTGAGGGAATGGTGTTCTCAGCATGATGAGGAGTGTTAGGTTTACTCTAAATATGATGTTGCCTTTGATGGCCAAAATGTATCATTTTAGTCTCATCTGATCACAGAACCATCTTCATAGTTGGGGAGTCTTCAAAGCTATTTCTTTTTCCTGGTTTCTCTTCCATGAAGCCAAGCTCCATCAGGGTCATCTTTGACCTATTAGTTGTCTTTCTGATTCCTCTTACCCAGTCTGAGTTTTAAAGCATTATAATTATAATTTAATTAAAAATCCAATTAAATTCAAGGTTGTAACACACAAAATAGAAAGAGGGTAAATACTTCTGCAACCCACTGTAAAGCAAAGACACTGCACATTTGTTAGTGAGGCGGTGAGATGGAAAATAATGATTTTAAGAAAAAGGAAGAACATGCAGAGACACTCCAAAGGAGAAATGAAGAAATGCACAATGTACCTTTGAGAAGTGGAGCTAAGAGTGAACACAGAGGACAGGAACAGGGGGTAAGAAGCTGCTCAGAGAAACCAGACTTACTCTTGAATAACACTGCTGGCTGAGGAGGGCGGGGAGGAGGCTCCTCTGCAAAAATAAAAACAGACACCACCGCAGCACAAGAAACAAAAAAAAGGAGAGGGAAACTAGTAGCAGCAAAGACCATAAGAATAGAAAGTAAACAAGCAAATGTCAGGATGTATTTGAAAGGTTTGTTAAGCAAAGAGAAAAGCAAGCTGAACAGAAAGCGTTTTACTGTCACAACCTTCAAACTGAATCACACAATCCACTGTTTCAAGTGTGTGATCATGGTGAAGGTTAACTGAGCAAAGGAGCAAATGCAGAACTTACAGCAAAAAATGTTTTTTGTCATATTAAAGGTTCTATTATTACTAAAATTTTAAGTTAGAGTCTAGTTGTTTTTTTTTTTTCACTGAACAGGCAGTCTGCCCTTTACTGTCTGGGTAAACACAAATCGGAAGAATGTGTTTGACTTTAACCCACTTTTGGCTCGTCCTGGAAGCTGTGTGGGCTGAGTAGCACCGTGTTCGAAATTCAAAACATCAGGAGGATCCATGGGATTCCCAAGGTATAGGCTGGAAGGACAAGAAAACTTACAGTATATATCAGTATATTGACTAGGTAACATTAAGTCGTTTAATTTATTAGCATACTAGCGCCATCTGTTGGTGAGTAGTGATAATCTGATTTGAATAAACACTTTAAATTTTCCATACAAGTTAATGCAACGTTTTATTACCATTTTACATCCACAAAGGTCCTAAATTCAGACTAAAACGTGATAAGTCAAAGCTGTTTCTTACTCATCGATCCGGTCTGGGAAGCCCCAGCAGTGTTGAGGGTTTGTGTCTCCGTGACCCGTGTGGATGAAGCTGTTTTTAAGAGGCCTGCTGATGTCGTGCGCCGACAGCCCTGCAACAGACGTCACAACGTTCCTGGGAAACTGTCCCACCTTCAGGGTACGCTTGTTTTGACCTCGCCACCAGTAATTCTCAGCCCTGAAACGTGTGGAGGTGGTAATTATGAAATTAGATTAATTGTGATGTTAACTATGACCACTTGCTTTACACTAAGTAGATTCAACTATATGTATATGACTTGTCTGCAACAAGGTTTGCAGTTGGCTTCAGAAAATCTTTTGACCCCTGTAGACCTCCACTGATTTGGGTTTTATGGCAGAGTGGCTGAACAGAAGCCTCTCTTCAGTGAAAAACACCTGAAAGCTGCTAGAAGGACTCTCAGACTGTGAGAAACAAGATTTTTTGATCTGATGAAACCAAGATTAATGCATGTTGCCTAAGTTCTAAACACTATGTCTGGGGAAAAAAACAGTAACGCTCATCACCAGCCCAACACCATACCCCCAGTGAGGTATATTGGTGGCAGCATCATGCTGTGGGGGTGTTTTTCAGCAACAGGGAATGACACTCATCAGGATTAAGGCCAAGGTGAACAGAAAGCAACAGAAACATCATCAATAGAATCTGGCTACATAATGAAACAAGTTGCAAAAACAGTGAAGTGAGTTTGAATACTTTCTGAAGCCACTGTTGATGACACCTGTCAAAGTAACACCCATGAACAAATTTTCCAAGCAGAATGTTGCATTGTAATAAGATAAGGTAGGTTACTAACTTTATTAGCTTTGTATAAGTCTTGTGTCTGATCGATCTAAAAAATCGTATTTTTTAGAGGTTTACATAAGGTTTGTATCTCACATTCACAAAGCAGATTAGAGTCATCAATTAACAGCATGTCTTTAAACTGGGATATCTATGATACTTGCAGTCATACACCATGCTGTCTTTACTTTTCAGCAGTAAAAATTACTAGTCTAAAACGTCTACACCCACCTTCCCTCTATGATGGTGATTACATCATTGATCTGGATCTGGAGTTTGTCAGGCTCGTTAAAGTCTTGTAGAGCACACATGTCTGTGGGCATGGACTGAAAAAACAAACAAATAGGATAATATGAAACACATTTAACAAAGAAAACTTCGACAACAATGTGTAATGTTTCTATTAACCACTAGATAGAGCCAGTAGCTAATTTGAGCAGAGATGACCTGCTTAGAAAACAAGTATCTATGTCCGAAAATGAGTTAGAATTAGCATCATTTATTTGTTTATGAGACGTTAACACAGCTTCCTCAGTGGTTCAGAGGAGTAAAGCTCAGAAACAAACATATTCATCACCTTAGATTGACTTCTCTAGTGCATTGAACTACTCACCTCTAGAAGGAACTCCCGGAGGGCAACAAAAGTGGGTCTATCATTTGGTTTCTGAGCCCAACACTGCAGGATAACATGATAGATATCTTGTGGACAGTCCTCTGGCTTGGGGAGCCTTTCACCTTCTTTATCAATTTTATGAAGAATCTGGTTTTGATTCACACAAAAGAAAAAGATGGAGGTAAATGTGGCATTTTTTAAAACTTGGGAGACATTTCTGTTTCTGTGCACATGTCTTTATGGTATTATTGTTTATGTGCTAACCTGGCTACCATTAAGGCCCAGCCACGGCTCCTGTCCATGTGTGAACATCTCCCAAAGAGTGACTCCAAACATCCACGTGTCTGTAGCGTGAGAAAACGTTCTCGTCTTCAGACTCTCAGGAGCACACCTGCAACAGGACATGAAGCAAACTACATCAAGCTTTTATCTGCAATATATAGATATAAAGAAAACTGGGCTAGAGTGAAAGACAAAGAAGGAACTTATTGAAGCTGCCTGAGACTATTTTGCCTGACTGACAGAATAAAGGAAAAAAAAAAAAAAAAAAAAAAAAAAAAAGAGTTTAGTAATTTCAGATGTTAATCAGTTAAACACATTTAAATATCCATCCACCCACCATGCAAAGGGCACCTTGCGATGCTCCTGCATGACATAGTGTTCATCGTTGTTAGGCAGCGCCCTCATCAGGCCGAAGTCTCCAATCTTCACTTTCTGTTTAGAGGCCAGCAGGATGTTCCTAAACAGAAGAGGATGGTGTTAAACATATGACTCTTATATAATAGGGTTCTACATCCTTAAGTTTTATGATGAATGTATTCCAATAAAATATAAGAATATAACAGCTAATATTTATTAAACTCACTAACCCAAATTTGATTTTGTAAACTCCTGGATATGAACAATAGGACATTTTTTTAACCTGCTGCTGAAACTCTACCTTGCTGCCAGGTCCCTGTGGATAAACCTCCTCTGTTCCAGGTAAGCCATGCCGCTGGCTACCTGCACGGCATACTGACACAGAGTGTGGATCAGCACGGGGCCCTGTGGATTAACGCATCGCAGACGATCCAGCAGAGAACCCAGAGGAGCCAGCTCGGTCACCTGCAAGACATATAGAAGAAAAAACAAAGAATAGGTTAAAAGAGAAAGATGGGTTAAAAAAAAGCAAAAGGCAGGCAAGAAAATATGTGATTTGAAAAGGAAAATCATATTATGTGAACTTTTTGGAAGCTGTTTTTGTACAGTATATGGTCATTAAGCGTACAAGAAACTGTGCTGCCTTTATTATATTCATGTCTCCCTCCCTGTGTGTGTGCATTTCTGTGTCCACTACCATCTTCATTGGGTGTGTGAGCACCACACCATAGAGGCGAATGAGGTTCTGGTGGTCCAGGGAGTGCATGGCATTGACCTCACAGATGAAATCCTCCAAAGCATCGGGTTGGCTGAGCACATCCGTCTTCAGGCACTTCACGGCCACGTTCAGCTAAAACATGAGAACAATTTCCAGAAACAAATTAAAACTTCCTGAAAGCTTTCGTTTTTATCTCACAGCGATAGCTTCCGACATGTGACGAGCATATGCCTTCTCATCACCTTCCCTGCAGGTGTCACCCACTCTCCTCTCTTCACCACACCGAAGGAGCCATCGCCGAGTTTCTCAAACAGCGTCAGGTCCTTCTCAGGGATGAGGCAGGTCAAAGCTTGCTGCTGCCCATCTAGCGGAGAGCTGCCACCAGACTGCATGGACAGGACGCCTTCTCCCAGACAAAGGGGAGGCGTGAGAGACAGCTTGCGAAACGAGGAGGTCGGTTGGCCCTGCTGAGGGAACTCTCCATCTGGACGCTTCCCACTAAACACCTGGAGAAAAGCAGAAAAACAAAACAAAAAATGAAAAATGCATTTCCTATGGAAGTGTCATTTTTATGCTCTACACACCAACCATTACAGGTCTAAATCTACTGCCAAAGATAAAACTTTAAAGTCGAAGCATCATTTATCCTTCAGCTAAACAGTGCTGATCTTTATGTGTCTATGTGGTGTTAGAAGGAGAAACAAGTTCAGGTTCTTTTACTCACAAACTGCAAAACAGTGATCCATTTCCTCACCTTGTGCACGCATACAATACAAGTCTGTCTTTATATACAAAAGTCATAGATTTAGATTCCTAAATCAGACATTAATTGGTGTTCTGAGTGTGTCACATTCCAGAAACAAATTAGGTATTTGCCATTGTGTAAAATTAGGTTTCTAAATCATACAAAAATGAGCTGTGTTCTGTGCTCTGATTTGCTGGAGATTTGTCCTCTCGGGACAGTATTAGATCTCAGACCAGATTAAATAAACCAAACTAAAAGGACTCAGACTCAGTTTTACCACAACCAAACTAAAATATCAAGTTGCTCTCACCTCTGCGTTTAGGCATGAGTTCTTCATAAAATAATTCCTATTGTGGACTATAAATCATCAAGTCCCAGCACATGCTGTCCCCTAAAATCTATAGTATGACAGTGTAAACTTGGCCCTTAAATATGGAGCCTAAACTGGATTATTCAAGCTTTAAAGGAATAATTTGGCCATTTTGAAGTGCTGTTTTGTGTAAAAGTTCTGTGTAAATAATTATTATCTTACCTGTTGTAGATAGCTTCTTGAATGGCTTCAAAGTGGAGAAATAGTTTACATTCAACAGGACTGACAAGGTAATGGCTAGTCATAGGCAGCTGAAACCAATGTGGAATGCTGCTGTCCTAATACAGTTCCAATCTCCAATGTTTTCAATCCACTCTGGTAGAGTTTAGACTAGCCATTAGCTCTTCATCCCGTTGGATTTAGCTTCTATTTCTCCAAAGTGAGGCTGTTCAAAAGGCTACCTACAACAGGTACGATAATAAGCATTTATAACTTTTACACCAAAACCCACTTCAATATAGCTCCATTATTCCTTTAAGTACACCCCCTCCCATATCCTTCAAGCTCATTTTAAACTTCATTTTTTGCCAGTTCAATTTAATCATCATTATCTCACCATTTTGGGGGGGGAGGCATTTTAAGAAAGCTGCCTGAGCTCTGCAGATTGAAACATCCTGGGAAGATAAATATAGTAGTAAAATAAACTAAGGCAGCACTATTTAAAACAGAGGGAGACTTTAAATCTGCTGAACAAATTAGTCAAAACACAAACTAAAAGACAAATGCAGACGTTTCCTGTCTTGAAGCTGAAGAACTGAAATCACTGCTGGAATGATTTAGGGAGCAGCACTGGATTAAGTGGTGTCAGTGTTTTTGGATGTATTTGTCGTATTCAGTGTGTGTGTATGAGTGTATATGTTCCATACCCTCACATCTAAACCCACACAATGTGAAAAAAAAATATTTAGATGGTGTGAATAATATAGTTTACCAAAACTGGAATGCATAAAAACACTTCCTGAAAATGATCCATATGGGTCTTTATCGCTTGTATGGATGTATAAGCAAATTCTGAAAATGTGAGCTCATGATCAACTCATGAATAAACTCTCAGAGATTGTGTCATCGGTGAAAGAAAAGCACCAACAAACCATCGGTGCCATGCGTATTTGCCTGGCTGGATAGAAACAGTAGCGGTGGTGTTACATTCACACTGAACCAGACGTGACGTAACGCAGCAGACCTTTTTAAACACACCACCTCCCTGTGGTCAGTCGCTTTTAAGTAATTTCTGGCACCAATAGAGCAGCACACACACACACACACAAATATACACAGCAGGCTGAGGAAGCAGATTACTGTGAGGATGATGCCAGAGGCGGAAACAGACAGGTGTAATTATAGATGGCAAACTACACACAGCCAACAAACCATCTTTTAGTTTCCTTTGAGTACTTATGTGAGCTTGTGTCAATTTTCCTCTTTTAGTCTACTTTTGAATTTTATTTTAAGCAGGCAGACTAGTAAAGATCTGTCTTCTTGAGAGAGAAACCTACAGATTCACAGAAGATTTCTTTGAAAGCAGCAAGTTCTAAAACACTCAAACTCTTTGACTTGCCTGTTTGTGCATATCCACCTCCAAAGCCATTTTAAGTTCTGTCTCACAATCAATATTTGGACAATAATAAACAATTGTCTGTCACCTTGCTCATCCAGGACTTGCGCTTGGCTTTCCTCCTTTTCACAGCCTCCCATAAACGTCTCTGCCCTTAGTGAAGAAAAGGAAGAAATAAAAAAGAGAAACAGCTTTTTTTTGTTTGTTTGTTTGACAGGAACCTGTCATTCTCTCATTGAATGCGTCATAATTGGACAGAAACTTGTCTTTGATATAAAGGGATTAAAAGAGCAAGTGAAAAGGAAGCACAAAGGCAGAAAAAAAGAAGAGCAAATATGAATAGGTTTGAGAGAATTGAGATGTGATTATCCAAGGAACAGTAAAGAGTGGAATTAGTCTCAACCAGCTCTGTGACCGAGGCCCTCAAGAACTTCAGTAACTGGATTTAGATCTGTGATCCATTTCACACACACATCACAGACAAAGACTAAGACACTTTACTATCTCCTCCTATTGGATGTAATTACCAGTTGTGGCTTGGAAATTATATTAAGGATGTTAGCAATGGAGGATTCCAGCTACAATGAGACTGAGCAAACAAGTGTAATTACTAAACGCAAAAGTTGAAGCTTTATGTATCAGTATATTTAAAAATATAATCTGACTAACGATAGTACTAGAACGGTCTTGGAGCTGTCCATCTTTTATAATGAGTGTGTCATTCCTGCTATATTTTGATTGGCTGTCATTGTTTTTATTGTTCAACTGGATGTTAAACCAAACTACATGGTTTGCCATAATCATTGTGGCGTGGAGTTCCTCATCCACATGAACTAGAGTGTTATTTACAAGCCCCTTTTTGAAGTCATTACTATAGTTATGTTGTTTGGTTTGGACAGACCTTAACTGAGGTTTCATACTGTGTCAGGGTATATAGCAAAGGTATTCAACCCTCTCTTGGTATTCTTTCCATTTCATTACCATAAACTGGAATTTATATGAACTTTCAATTTGTTTAGAGGCAATGGTTCTACACAAAATGCTCAATTTAACAAAGTTAGTAGTTCTAAGAAATGTTGCATACATACTGTATGCGTACCCCAACCCTCTTAAGTTGGACGGGTGCTGCTTGTGTCCAACAATCAGTCTCAAATCTATGGAAAACTCAAGTTTCCCCTCAAGAATTTCTTTGCATTTTGCTCCGTCCATCTTTCCTTCAACTATAACCCAGTTTCCCAGTTCCTGCTGATGATAAACATCCCCAAAGCATGCGCCTGCTACCACCATGCTTCACTGTGGGGATGGTGTTCTTAGCATGAAGAGAGGTGGTAGGTTTGTACCAGATATGATGTTGTCCTCAGAGGTTAAAAAGTTTCATTTTAGTCTTATCTGACCTCAGCACCTTCTTCCACATGTTTGGAAAGTCTCTAATGTGCCTTTTTGTAAACTCCAAATAGTCTGTCTTTGTTTCTTCTTTAAGCAATGTTTTTCCTGTCCACTCTTTCATGAAACCCAACTTTAAAGTGATCCTATGGACAGACACTCTGCTGAAGAGCTACCCATGTCCATCAGAGTGATCTTTGACCTCTCGGTTGCTTTCTAATTTCTAATCCCTCTTTGTCCAGTCTGAGTTTTGGTGGACAACCCTTTTTTGGAAGGTTTGCTGGTGGTGGTTTAATATTTCTATTTTAAAATTATGGATTTGATGGAGCTCTGTGGACATTCAGGGTTTCGGATATTCTTTTATAACCTAACCTTAATATGTACTTCTCCATAACTTTGTCTCTGACATATGTGGAGCGTTCCTTGGTCTTCATGCCGTCTCGTAACAGGTGTATATATACACTAAAATCATTTAACATGTGGATTGCTCACAAGTGGATGTTTTTTTGTTTTTTTTTAAATTATGTGGTTTTTGATAGCAGTAGTTGAGGCTTTAAAGCAAAGGTGTCAATACGTACTGTATTGTACTGTGTTAAATATTTTTTTGACATATTTAAACCAAGTTTGTTTTACACCTATTTAACGTCACAGTTTTTAAATATTTGTGTAGGTCTATTACTTTAAATCAAATTGAAGAGTCATTTAAATCCCATGATGGAAGGCAACAAAATAAAGAGAATCTTGAGAGTGAATTCTTTTGCAAACCGCAGTACCTCTCCATTTGCCTGCATTTCCTTTGTTCAGTATTGTGATTATGTCTTGACTCTGATGCCAACAAGCCTGAACTACAGTTTTGAGCTGATAAACTACTACACACAACAAAATTCAAAACCCTTCACATGCAACTATTCTGCCTCACCAGGTCGACCCATGCCAATCTTCTCCAGGTCTTCATTCTTGACGTAGTCGAAGTGCGACAGCCGTGTGACGTTGAGGTCGTCTCTGATCCGTTTAAAGTACTGCTGCAGCTGGACTTCCATCAGCAGCTCCACCAGCCATTCTGTTCCCTCCTCACTCTGCATGCTGCTGCCCAGCCTCTAAAAGAAAAGGAAAAACAGCACCTGGTTAAAATCTGTCAATGCTGATTCAAAGATTTTCACAATGCTTGCTGACAAATCATTCAAACAAACCAGTGATGTAGTCTCTGAAAACAAACAAACCATTCTTTTCTGTAATAAACAGAGAAAACTGACCTCAGAGGCAGCTTCCTCCCCTGTAATTGTTTACAGCAGCCTGAAATACCGTTTAACGTCTAACTAAAAACTAAATGTGCACTAATGTACCCACTAACATCAATGTTGCGAGCTGTGAAACTGTATCTTAATCCTTTTTTTTTTATTCTGAAGGACAACATTTCTAAATTTAAAAAGCATCATTCCTTGCATATCACCAGTCATGTATGCCAAAGTTTTACACAAAGATCTCACACAATCTGTAAGTGTAAGAGTACATGACTGAGATGGCTCTCAGATTCCACACCAATTTTTAGCTCAATATCTGTAAAAATGACTCTTATAGTATTTTTTTGTGTTTGTTAAGTTTAATAAGCTGCAGCAGCCATCTTAAATCAGGTTGATTACTAAAGTTAATCAGTTGTAGATGGGCATCCAATGAGTCCTATCTGAGACTAGAAATGCACAAAAGAATTGGCTTTTGATTAGCATCAGCTGTTTTTCGGCTTGATCGGATAAGATCGGTGATCAACCTGTCAGCACTTCAAATGCAATATTTTTCCAGTTAGTGAAGACACCACAGCACCGCTTGGTGAGAAGGTTTTTTTCTGAATGAAGACTTGAAGTTAGCTTTTGTACTAGTTACTACTACTAGTACTAGTAAGCTTGATTTCTGAAAAAATGTAAACAGATTTTACCCGAAATATAGCAAGAACCACACAGATTTGGATGTTGGGAGGGGGAAAAGCCATCAGCTGATCCACTTTTATGGATACGAATTGGTATGAATGTGTATCAGG
>JAOXNZ010000092.1:19919929-19935710 GCA_028566095.1 Kryptolebias brasiliensis
ATTGAAGTCCAGTTGTTTTGTTTTTAACCTTTTTTGGATTTACCATGTCCTGGATGACTGAGAATCTACACCAGCATAACCACACAGATCTGTTGTCACTTTGATAACAGCAACTTTGACCATAATTATCAAAAGGAAGAACAATAGGATGATAACATGCTCTCTGGAAAATGAGAGTATAATCTGTGTGTGAACAGCTCACATAGATCACACCCAGTTCTGCAGCCAGAATAGATGTGATAAATTATCCAAATTTGTTGCCACTGAAGACAATGGTAGGTCTCTAAAGCAATCTGACCACATCCCTCGATGCAACTCTGAGGCGAAACATCAGTAATCACTGTTCCCAAAAAACTCCATCCATCACAGTCAACACAACCAATTTGAAGAGCAACAACTGAATCTGGGCTCAAATCCCGAGTGCCTTCTTCACAGAGCTGTTAGAAGAAAAAAAAAAGGGGGGGGGGGTGCACCAACTTAGATGATTTCTTATAATATGAGTGAAAGTCAACACAACAGATGCCAAACAGTAGTAATCTACACAGTCAGTGGAAGCTCTGGGCCACAGGAACCACTTCACTGAGTAATGATTAGACTGGAAGAATGAGAAACTTCCTGTGCCGGCTCGGCAGAGGTCACAAGGTTCAGAGAAAAATGTCACTGAGGTCACAGCTTCCTCTGTGCCGTTTGAACTTCCAAATGACCTTGGTTAAAGGTTGGCTCCTATTGTTTAAATGACTGCTGTTGGAGGAAGTAAAGATCAGTCTCACAAACACATATATACACAGAAAACACGGCCATAAAAATAAAGTCTGAATGTCCCCCAAACACTCAGCTCATGCAAGCTTATTTTTCATGACTTCTCAGTGAGTCATCCTGTGGTTTCCATGAAATTTATTTGTAAGTGCTAACTGTGGACAACCTGCTGGAAAAGCTCCCCACTCAATGCTTTCACCAGATGTTTGAATCCTGATACACATTCATACCAATTCGTATCCATAAAAGTGGATCAGCTGATGGCTTTTCCCCCTCCCAACATCCAAATATGCAGCTCTGGCTTAGTGACGAGAGCTTGTCTGTAGTAAAATTCACAATTTGGGAACATTTGTTAATGTTGGCTAAAAGAAGAAAAAAAAATTGTTTTTTTTTTACTCTAAAGTCAAAGATAGTACAAGCTTGAGGTTTAGGAGCGACCACAGCAGCCATCACTTCATTTAATATTCAGATTTTTCAGACTGATCTTTAACCAGCAAAGCTGCATTAGAAGATAAACCTATGTATTTGCTGAGCTGTGGTTCACACAGTAAGGGATATTCCTTAGTGGAACATCATAAAACAACATGAAACTTCTAAATTTTTTTGTGGTTCAGGCAAACACTAATTTCTTTTAACCTCTACATCACCGGCCAGTTCACATGACAGTTATTTGGGCAGAAATGTGATATTGTAAAAAAAATCATGTGATGAGAAACTGATGAGGTGTCAAAATCTATAGAACATGCATGTATCGCAATGAAATTTTGAAAAGTACGTTTGTAAATTGAAACAGACAGAACCCTCCAAGCCATTAACTATAACATTATGACCACCTGTCTTGTACTGAGATGACCACATTTTTCCACTGAAACATCTTTTACCAGTCAGTATATGTCTGGTACTGAGACATCAGCAACAGGTTTTTGGAACCCTGTCAGATTTGCTAAAGTAAAATGTGTTGCATAACAAGATGACTGACTGACTGACTGACTGAGCCTTAACACTGCAGTTCTCTGTCTGATCTTCCCTGGCAGTCAGCGCGTGAGTGATATTTCTCTGGACGGTGCCAAAGACGCAAATCGGCTTCCTCCTGGGCCTCTTTTTCATGACGGTGTCAAATCTGAGGCCTGAAGGGTCAAAATAAAGAGGCTGAAGCACTTAGAATTTTCAAACCAAGTCAACAAGTAAGAAAGTACATGATGTACAGAAATAAACTACAAGAGATTAATTGATAGAGGCGTTTAGGAAAATATAGGCAGTTCTGTTAAACTAATTACACCTTTAGGGGAGAAAATGCTGTCCTTTCATTCGTTATTATGTCATAAAGTTACTGTTTTGAAAAATCTTCTGGTATTTAACTTTTGTTTAGAATAATTTAATGAAAAAGAAACATCGTGGAGATGTGAGTTTGGCAGCAGGGACGCAATGTTCTGATTATAAGGCGTGACTTGTGGCAGGAATATGATAAATCCAACTGCAGCCAGTGGCCAAGTATCAGGTCTCTCCTTAGTGATTTTATGTCTCCATCTCAAAGGTTTTCTACAAGCGACAGAGTAGAAAAAAAAAAAAATTCGAATGATGTCCTATATTAGACCCTAAAACTTACAGGTTGATATTTATCCCCTGCTGCCAAAAGGCGAAGGCAAACAATAATGTTTTTGTCTGTGTGTGCGTGTTTGTGTGTCTGTATGTTAATAAGATATCTTGTAGACAGATTTTAATGAAACTTTAAGAAAGTAATCATTGGATGCTCATCTAAAACTGAATAGCTTTTGGAGCCACCCTAATTCAAGATGACTGCCACAACCAATTAACTTTAGAAAACACAAAAATGACTATATTACAGTCAATTTTACAAATATTGACCTAAAATTTGGTTGTAGCTGAGAGTCATTCACAACACATACTTCAAATGCTACTCATTGCACAAGATCTTTGCTTAAAGCTTTGACATTACCTGTTGGAGTCAATCTTGTTTGTCTGTTAGCAAAGTATTTCATGAATCAGTAGATGGATTTTTTTCAAACTTTCAGAAAGTAAGGATTGGATCAACATCTACAAGTGATTAACTTTTTGAGTCAATCCAACTCAAGAGGGCCACCACAGTTAACTCACATTAACAAATACAAGAATGGCTACAACTCCACCAATTTTACAGATAGCGAGCTAAAATTTGATGTGGTGATAGTATAGAGTTAGTCACAACATATAATTTGAGTGCAACATCTCACAATACTGCATGAGCTCGTATATAATGTTATTTTCAAGGTTTGACCAAACAACTACAACTCCATCACTTCTCTACTTAGGATGATCTTAATCTAAAACTCAAGAATGCTAGGCTTTTAAATATCATTTGAAAATTTGAGGCACAGAAAAGAAGTAAGAACTATGATGCAGAGAGTGATAAAAGGGGTAGAGGAATTTAGAGGCCAGGAAACAACAAGATTTCCCTGCTGAGAAATGTTTCTGGTCCAACTCAATCCTCACAGACTTAACACACACACACACACACACACACACACACACACGTCATAGCCAAAAGCATGTCCTACATTAGATCCGTTCCACTCCAACATTCCACTGCAACAACAACAACCATCCCAGAGGAGAGCCTCATAAAAAAAAACACACTTTCACACACAGACAGCTCACTGACGTCCACCATAAGACAATCATGAGTCATGTGTTTGGATGAAACAACATGATCCTGACTTCATCTGCAGCCATCTCTGCCATACCAACAAGGGAGAGCAGATAATCCCACAGAGCAGACTTACTCGATACACGTGGAAGTGTGTCATGAAGGAAAATGCCCTTTTCAGGTTAACGCGCTGCATGCTTCTTTTCTTCCTACTGGGTGAGGGTGTAAAAAAAGTGGGTTTAAATGGCTTAGTGTGGCCGCTTGTCCTTTAAATTGTTACCAAAGTCCTTTAAATTGTTACCAAAGCCACAGTTTGATGTTTCAAGTCTCTGGTGGAGGTTTGAGCGGCGCACACGCTCTTTGGATCCATACCAAAAGCTCCAAACCCGAGAGTAGTAAGAAAAACTTTCCGTGACTTTGTGCATAAATCTGTAACATTCCATGGTGGGTAATCCTCTTGTAAGCCTTTTTTTTAAAGCTTCAGCTCCATCAAGAACTCAAAGAAACATTTACGCAGTGCTTAAGCATCCAGAGGAGAACCGAAAGTGTCTGAAATAAATGAGAAAAAGGCTGAAGAATGATTAGGAGCTCCCAAACTCTCCCGTCTGCTCAAACCAGCGTGTGCGGCTTCAGCAGACAGCACTGAGAGTGATTTAAACTGGCAGAACTTCACAAATAAGACACTCCTCCTTCCTGTCTCCCTCCCTTCCTTCCTTTATGTTGCCCACCCTCCCTCTCTTCCCTGACTGGAACTCAGTTTTGCATGTGCTGCTACTGTCTGCTTGCTTTTCCATCCCTCCATTGAACATTGGACTATAAATAGGAGCAACTTCAGTCGGATTCAACTGCTCAACAGGCGGAGAGCCAAACAATAAAACTCTTGTTTCACAATATAGGTGTTTGGGCTCACTCAGAACTCTTAGTCTAATAACTCTTAGCCAGCTTCATTTTTTTTTCTTCATTTCTTCTGACCTTACTCTTAATGCTTACTTTGTTTTTCATCTCTTCTTCAACTTTTCTCTTCTACGTGATCAGCTCCTCAAGAAGCTTTAATTCCTCTTCTCTGCACCCCTCCCTGCCTCCCTCCCTCTCTCTCTCTCTCTCTCCTCCCCATCTCCAGAGAGCAGTAAGCGGGTCTTCCCAGTGCAGAGCAGTGCGTGGTGCAGAGGACAGAGGCTCCATGGTGTTCAGACCAGTGGAGCATTTGATCCAGGGCAAAAGGGTCACATTCGACCACAGGATGGGGAGCTTGCTTCCTGTGATGCAACCAACCAAACAAAAAAGCATGAACACTCGTACCTAAACACAGCCAACACACTGAAACTTTTCTGCAGTTCTCATTCCTATTTTTTTTTCTGCTGCAATTTTTTAAAACCACATATGGGCAAAATGTGGCCTGAGGGCAAGGAATGACCATTTCCATCCAGCCTTTGACAACAACACATTAAACAACTTAAAATAAATTAAAACCTTGAGGCAAATTAAAACATAGTCTATAGTAACTTTTTACTCATTTCCAAAAAGGAAGGTTGTTCATGCTTTGAAGTAAAATAGACCTCAACTTTAACAGTAGTATCTCACTGGGCTGCAACTGCTGGTGAGTTGTTGGCGAACTGTATTCGTGAGAGAGTCTCCAAAATGTCTCGAAACGTTTGTGGCCGTTTTCATTTTCCTCTTGTCAGTCGCAAAGGCTTGCAGGCTTCTCTCAAAACAGAGTTGTTGTGGGCGTCTCAAATTCTTCTCCATTTAGTTTCTGCAGATTCCAGAGCTATATTTTGACACCTGCCCGGGAGCTCTCCTATGACCTAAAATATCAGAGGCTACAGGTCTATAAACATCGCTGATGAAAACTTTAAAAAAATGGACCAAATCTGTCCATTTTCATTGCTGTACTCCAGCAGATTAAACCATAACCATGGGAGACACTTCCAAGATGGGTACAAAGAGAGCCAAGGAGGGTACAATGTGGACGAAGATGGGCAACTAAACAAAGTGCAAAGGCTAGAATAGAGTTTTTAAACACATCATTTTAAAAAATTGTCCACGCAAAACGTGGCTGCATGACTTGCTGTTCACTTGGTAGAAAATGCTCAGAATACAGGGAGACAGCAACTGAAATTTTGCTTATTTTCTCACAAATCTGAGTCGCCAACTAGTCTCCAGCAGCCACAGCCCAATGACTGTAACCAGTGGTTGGAACTCGCAGAACCAGATTAAGAATTAAACTTAAAAGAAAAAAGAGCAAACAATTACTTTGTTTTTAAGGCAAGAGGTCATTTTAACATCACAGTTGTAAGTTTACAGACAGTATGCCCGGAAAGAAATTCACCAAAAAGGTTTGTTGTATTGTGACCTAGCATGTTAAACATGTTACAAATTTAGCATTAAGGGAACAAAATGCTTTAAATGCCTTTTCAGGCAATAATAATAGGTTTGTTTTATATATAAAACAGTGAAACCACAATAATTCAATGTTAAAGCAAGCATATCTCGGTATTATCAATTAATTTTGTGCATTATAAATGAGGATACCACGTTGTGCCCATTTGACATTTCAATGTGTGGCCCTTTGATTTACTTTACAAACTCAAAATGGTCCTCTAGAAAACTTTTTTAAAAACAATGCTCTCCATCCTGTTTTAACATGATTTGTGTGGTTCAATATTAATCAGAACATTGTATATATTGCATTTCTGCTAATAGACAACATGCTAGAACTTTATTGTGACAGCTAAAAGATAAACTTTGATAATACCCGCAGTCAACTCCCCTGCTCTGCTTCAGTGACGTCTATCACATCTATAAAAAGTCTCCCATCACCCTCCTTACCTTGTTCTTTACGCTTTTATTAATCCCTCCCTTTCCTCCTCGAGACTCTGGTGAAATTGTTGCATTTTCTTCTTTATTTGGTGCTGCCTTTCACTTCCTGCTGAAAATCCCCCCCCCCCCCAAAATGTTATCTCTATTACACAACCCTCGCTGACATTAAACAGACCCTTACCAGCTGCTTTCCAGGCAGCTCTAAAGCTTTGTCTGGATCCACAAGTTGTTGCTCTTTTGTGTTACTGTACTGCTCCTCGCAAATTAATCCATCAGTTTGGCCACCGTTTGACTTGTTCTCTTTTTACTCAATTTCCTCCTCCTCCTCTCTCTCATGTGGGCTTTTCATCAGAACGTTGTGTGTTTATTTATAAAGAGGCAGGTGAGCAAACTCACTGAGAGGAAGAAAGAAGTGGCACTTGCCATCATAAAGTGTCTGACTTTAATCAAAGGCAGAGCAGCAGACGAGGAGCAGAGAATTACACTGTGGTTTTGTTTACAACTACAAGTTTTTAAATGTGGGCCTCTATTCACACAAAAAAGTTTTTAGTTCATAATGTATTTGTGTGTATAAAGATCCTATGGTGATCTGTCACATCCCCCTAACACTTTTGAGCATTTGCCTTGTGTTTCTATAGAGAAATGCATCTATTACAACATCCCAACATCGCCTCTTTATGTATCTGATATTCTTTCGTACGATGTGGGATCTCCAGCAACACCAGGTTGCCATGAATTAATTGGTCATTTCACTAAGATTTTGTAGTATTAACAGTGACTTTGAAATGTCACATATGTACCTCACATACAACATAAACCACAATGAAGTAACGCAGCAGTAATCAAACAATAACGTTTGACAAGCTCATGCTATGGTATTGTGGCGTACTTGTGGTGCTTTTGTGTGTAATAGGTATTGCTATAATTCGCATTTTTTTACTTTTTTAAGAGCTGTGTATTATTGGTGTAGACCTTTATTTTCTTGGCAGATGAACCATATATGTATGACATTGTTCATGATGTCTTGGGGTTGCCTCAGCGTACACAATGTGTTTTTGGAGTATATGTGGTGCTGTAAACATACATACAACAATATTTTATACCTACATAAGTCAACATTTTCTACTTGCCATACATTCCACCAACATGAACCTGGAAGAAACTGATGTGCAAGTTGCTGTGGTTAAGTTTGGATTTTACTTGAAGACTACTCTGCCAGATTAGAACAACAGAGAGGAACTAGCAAAATAATAAATAAATAAATCAATACCAGGAAGATGGTAGGTGTGCCCATCACTAAATGCTGAAAAAGACCTTAATTCAGTCACTATCACAGGCTCATTGAAAAACTGCAACAGAAGGATTTGTCTTAAAAGCTAAAGCAATGACTAGATAACTGACAACTTTATGAAACTGGTCTCCTTTTATCAGAACAATGACAGAAAGCGATCTTGCACACTGCTTCTGTATGAACAAACCTTTATGCGTGCTTTGATGTGTCCAACAACATCAGATATACAGTAAGCATATACCTGACTTCCTGATTGTCAATTTATCTTGTAAAATAAGATAAACGCAAAGATAAAAGCAAAACAGAAAAAAATCTGCAGCAGGTTTTCAGATTGATCTTACATTGAGGGACTCCAATTTGAACCTTTAAATTAAATGGAAATTTACCTTTTGACCCACAGAAGAAATCTTTTAAAAATGAAATTTCTGTACTACTGCCTACATGCCAGCTTTCTTCTCTGTTTCAATTCCAAGGTTTAGCTGTCCGTGTACAAGTCTGCATTGTCCTGATTTTATTTTGCAGAACTTTTATTAAACAATCCATCAAAATGATGTGAATTAAGCTTCCGAGCTGTAATTGTTTTTTGTGAAAATCAACAGGAAAGACTCATGGGATTAAACTTAACGGCATAATGTTTGCTTTGGAACAGTTATGTAACTCATAATAACGTTAAACAGATGACAAAGAGCTGCCCACATTCTTTCATACCCACAGCTGGGCCTTGGAGCCTGGAACCGATTTGTTATGAGAAGAAAGAATACACAAATCTTGAACATGCACAGAAATCCTTTAAAGGAAGCCAAACCATGGCTGAAAAAAGGAATACTCAGCAGAGAAGTTCAAGAATTTTCTGCTGTGCACGTTTGAGCATGGGAAGGTTTATTGACATTTACAGCCAAGCAGACACATATGAAGCAGGACAAAGCAACAATTAAATTAAAACAAAATAAGAAATAAGGAAGAAAGTGTCTAAGGAGCAGAGAGTGCATGTTAACTGAAACAGGAAGTTGAATGTGTGGTAGTGCAGTATTTACTGTATAGTGTATATTGTGCATCAAATATGATAGTTCAACTGATGGATTGTAGAGAAGATTAGAGAAATCCAACTACACAGTCAGTATAGGAGCATGTAGCTTTAATACACCGCCACACAGGGGCAGCAGATCTTAAACTGGCAACTAGTGTGCTAGTTGCTGTTAACCTAGTTTAAAAGTTTGGGATCATTAAATGATGTAGTGACACACTCAGACAAGGAAAATGTACAGTTTACAGAAATTACCCCAATCAACAGTAGGTACATATATAGGACTTAACAATATAAACAAAACGTGTCTCAAAAGGCCATCACAAACATCTCCTCCTTAGACAAAAACTCAAAGTGACTTGTAGGTTTATTTGTTTTGTTAAAATTTTAAATGGAAGTAAAATCTAGATTTATAATAATAAATATAGATTACAAAAATACGTGTGTATGAGCATGTGTGCAGACAGTGGAGTTGTAGTTTAAGTAAGTAAGTATAAGTAGGAGGCCTTTCAGAACTGACATAATATCGAACAAAAGCTTGCTTTGGAACAATAATGTAGCTTACACAAAGATTTGGTCGTATTTCTTTAAACTTGGAGATGGACAAGAAGCATGTAACTGATACTACAACTAAAGCTGAAGTGAACAAAGTCTGAACCCATACAGAAATTCTTGAAAAGAGGCACAACAGTGGGCTAAAACAATATCAAGCAGAACTTTTGTATGAGAGTTGCAATGGGTAAAAATTTAACTGCCTTGATCCTAATAGGTTCTGTCAAAGGCAAATGAACTTCTGATTTTTGGAGATGTTTTAAAATTCAACCGCTTTAAAATTAAAAATAGAAGTCCAGTTACCTTTGACTGGTAGCAAAAGTACTACATAAGAACTTGACAGAGATGAACCAAAACTTAAGAACCACTAATAAAAAGATAATGTTTGGGAATATTACATTTTCTCACAGTGGAGAAAGAAAGGTGGATCAAATGCTTAAACAGCGATAGGGTGTGTAGCTGGCTCTACGTCAAGCTCAATTACTCATTTGAATTGGCATCACTCAAATGTAAACATTGCTACGAGGAAAAAAAACTAATTAAAAAGCAAACCCAGCTGCCCATGGCATTCAAGCAGCGCTAATAATTTAGATCAGGCAGAAGCAATATCAAAAGCTGTAGATGTTTTTATAGCAGCAGAAATGCGAGTATACTCTGTCATAGAGAATATTGGTTTTAAACATCCGAGAGACGTTTAAGGAAAAGGTATTCTGTTCTACATTTTGCACACTGTTGAATTAAAAAAGAAAATAATACATTTTGTTATTTTTCCCCCTGCTGTGCTGAAAATGTACCAAACCATGACTTCAAAACTGAGGTACCCAACTACAATTTTTAGGTTACCGGTAAATCCCTCAAAGTCTAAAGTAAAAGCTTTACTCTGTATTGTATTCACATAAGCTGACATCAAATTACTGTCTTTCTGCGTAACGCAATTCTGGTGAACAAAAGAGCTGTCAAGGGCCTGGATTTCCTGCAACACACACACAAACACATTACGGTTTGACTCTGTAATCTGACGCTTACTGTAAACAGATGAGGTATGCAAAGGAATGTGTTTCCATCACTGACGTAAAATGTTGGGAATTAAGATAGTTTAAAAGGTGTCAATAAATTTCTATAATTACTTTCGCCCTTTTGATGACAAAACGTCAATCTGTGGTTTGCTGACGGGTGTCAAAAATCTGCCAGAGGAGAAGGAATGAGTAGTAGCATGAGCTTTATTAATCCCTTTTACAAAAAACTACATGCCCTCAAACAAAGGATGTCACTGACAGACGCCTGCATGCACAGACGGACAGAGATACGACACTCCAGATCTCACGAATAACCATCTGTCAAAACCAGGCTTTTTCCTTTTCCTAAAATCCATTCATTTTCCACAGTATCCAAAAAGACAGGAGATGAGAGGCATGATGATGAGAGAGGTGTTTACAAGAAGAGGAACAAAGTGTGGGAATAAAACAAACTCTGCAAGGCTTATTACATGGCGTGATGGGAACATTTGTGTGGCCTTTTGACAAAAACGATGATTTCAATAGGCAAGCCAAACATCCTTACTTCCCAGCCACAAAAACAACCCTTACAAAATAACACGTCCTAATGATGACCCCCTCACCAGGCAAATGTATCCCAATCCTAAGCTTTTTAATCCATGATCCCCTAAATCTGGTTAAGAGGGTAGGAGGTTGTCAGTGAAAAACACCCATTAAATAAGGGAACTGGTCACAGATTATAAACAATGCCATATGTAAAAAAAAAAATCAAGTTTTTTTAATCATTTTCTGACTACTTGCCATCCCTGTTCTTTGTCCCCCGGTCAAGTAAACCTCTGTATTCAGCTCATAGCTGCAGCTGCAGAAAGAGATCTGATTGAAGCCCCCAACCCCACCCCCGGCCATGAGGACAGATGCAACAAACACCAGCTTTACTCTGATCAAGTAGCGCACAGATCCTAAAACACACAGAGAACATTCACAGCATTTACACTGTTACACACACCCACATGTTCATCCATCCGTCGTTTTTTTTTTCAGTGATCCCTTATTCTTGGCACAGCTGAGGAGGAATGGTGTCAAAAGCCATTTCATGAGGTAGGGTAAGGGGTGGAAGTGTTGTGTCAGAAGTATAATTATAAATACTCAAATTTTAATAAATCAAACTGGAAATGATGCTCTAAATGAAGGAGAATTATATCCATGATTGTTCAAATAAAAAATGAGCACAACTTGAAGGAATGCCATGGTTTTAAACAAAAGTTTAGTGTGATCTGGGTTTTTAAGTGCTGAGAGCATTTGTTGTGGATGACTCGCAGCTACTACCATGCCAAATTTTACCTCAATATCTGTAATATTGACAGAGTTATAGCCATTTTTGTGTTTGCTAAGGTCAATTAGCTGTGGCGGTCATCTTAAATTGGGGTGACTCAACAAGTTAATCAGTTGCAGAAGTGCATCTGATGATTTCTTTCTGAGAATTTTATTAAACTAAATCTAGTGGGTCATGATATTTTGTTAACAGACAGACAAATTCTTGCACTCAAACATACAGGCCATTACATTCTCCACTACCATAAAAGGTGGGGAGTTACTAAGACCCATTCACTAGATAACGACCCTACTACAAAGTAAAAAAATGATCTAAAAAATAAAAAAAAGCAGCCACAACATTGATAGTTTTTGCAGGCTCTTTTGTGAGGTCTTCAAGGATGCATCAACACCCCAGTGGACTCTGCATCATCTATGAATGGTGGTTTTGAGCATGCACAAACTTCTGTAGCAAGGTCATGGTGGTTCATCATTGTGATGGCAACAATTCAAGATCCTGGGGAGAGGATGGGGGTAGTGATGACGGTGAAGCAATGTCCCTAGGCCCATATGCAGCAGTGTGGTTGGTTTTGTTGTCAATAATTTGAAGCAGGATTGGCCACACAGGCCTCATGCCTATGCTACAAATGTGACAGTGACTAGGTCATGGAATCAACCTAGCACAGATGTGATCTTCTAGCTTGTAGCTACATCCTTACATAGTATAAAAACGTCAGGGGCCAGGGAGTGAATGGGAGAGCGGGTATAGAAAAATGCAGAAAAACGTGTTTGACCTGTATTAGATCATAGTATCGCCATGATTGCCTTCACAGTGAAAAGGGTATTTTTTTAATTTAATGCAATCCAACCACATTCTAATAGATCCTGTCAGTTGTGGAAAGCGTAGCAAGATCATTTGGTGTGAAGGAGGGCCTTAGTTTCTTCATACTTTAGGCCAACACAAACACAACATCTGATGTTAACTATAGAATTTCCAAATACTTTCAATACATTCCTATAATATCCTAAATAAACTATAAAAATAAGGCTGTGTGGAACAGTGCAGAGCGCAAGTGAGATCGTACCTTCATCCAAACCAGTTTTTTTCATAAAAACCAGTTTGTCTGTTGCGGAAGATGTGGGAGGGTAGAAAATGTCATACTTTGCCTGTCGCCGAGCTCATTCTGTAGCACCTCATCAGTGACCTCATGCTTTTGCATTTAGTAGCTCAGCACACACAGGGGCTGGGGCTTTGGGTGAGGGTAGGAAAGGCATTGTGTGGAGTTCAGGGTGTTTGAGCTGAGCGCTGATCACAAGTGTTAAAAAAAAAGAAAGAAAAGAAAAAAACAGTATTGTGATATGGATGAGCATTTAGGCTAATCTGTGATGAGTAGAATCAACTCTAGGAAATATTTCAGTTTTCAGTGAAGATAAAAATGCAGATGCTGCTAATAATGCCTGCCCCAGTCAGCCAGTTAAGAAAATTAAATTTTTTAACCTTGCTGCAAGAAAGACCCAAAGCAAGAAAAATAAATAAAAATCAGACACTAAGATATAAAAACCACTCATACTGACTAAAGAGCACAAGTCTTGTTTCAAATTAAAACCTGCACATTCACAATAAAAACACTCAGTTTTCTTGTGCTGCTACCAATGAAGATACATATTTACCACAACAGCTTAAATTGTCGTCAAATGAATTTTCTATTAAATGATAAATGCTTATTGAACTCCAGCGGCAAATTCAAAGACCCACCAGGTTATATTTCTGTTGACATGAATGACTGATGTATAAACAAGAGAACTATTGAGCTCTACCTCTTCATCATCGCTGGGAGAGCCTTGGTAGTCAGGCTCGGACATCTCCTGCAGCCTCTGGTACTCTGCCGTCTCTCCCATCGTGGGACTGCAACCGCCGTCTGATATCTGCCCTGGGGCCAAGTGTCCTCAAAGGCTTCAAACAGCAATTCCTCCACTCAGAGAGCAGCCTACACAGTCAGTCAGCTCGATACAAGCTTCATGCTGTCATCAGGCGGACAAGTACAGCACGGTGCACACAGCGTCACCTCAGATACTTCAGTGCATCACAGTAAGTCCTATAATTTAACCCCGCTATTGGATACTCTCGTCCTGTGATTCCACCTTCATTCTTTTTGTCATTCGAGCCAAGTCAGCGTTTGTTGACGCATGAATATTGAGCTACTCATTGTTGCACATTTATGACACTGTTTCCCAATCTATGGAAAGACAGGTGCGTATCAGTGAAGCCTCTTGAAACAAATTCCTCCTACAGGCTGCAGACAACAATGCTCCATGCAGATCGGACAGCCTCAGTTCTTCTTGCTGTAAACGGACAGGAGATGTTCCACCTCAGAAGAATTGTAGAAAACAATCAAGAGCTTTTGTCTTCAGGAAGCACCTGCAGAGTCAAACGGATTATTCCAAATTCAGTTTCTCCCCTGTGCAAAAGAGAATTCCCTCTGTCGTCATCCAGAGGTGCTGCAGTTAGGATGCAGTCGAGGTGTGGCACAGAGGGTGATAAATCCAGCAGATTATTTTTATCATATCAAACCTTTACCTCCAGTCTCCAGCCTCTCTGGCTCTGTGCTGCTCACCTCTGCTGTCACTGCCTCTTTTTCTGCCCGTTCATCCCGTCTTCCTGCTGACGCACACTCTTCACATCCAGAGATACTCCTCTGAGTCTCTCTCCCTTGTTATTATTCCAGGCCACAGGCATCACTCCAGTCAGCCTAAATCCTCTTACCCATCCATAGAGGAATATCACAGCTGAAAGAGGGGGGCTGCTTTTCATTTTGCACCTGTGTTTAGTCCTCCTCTTTGCATGTTTGTTTGTGTTCCATCCTCTCCACTGAGACTGACAGCTCAGCTCTGAACATGACGACTGAAATCTGGGAGGGGGATTTTTGACACAGCTTTATCCTAAACGGTCTAACTAACTGCACAGTCCATGTCTAATCCTGTGCTGCTGTTATTGTTTTCCCCACCCCTCCTCTTTTTTTATTCTATCAGCCTCTAACCCGCTTTTCATCCACTTTTTTTTTTTCTTTCTCCATTTTAGCTGCAGCTCAATGATTTGGTGAGTGGCCGCCTCCTCTATTACTGTGGCAACATCTACCAATCCCTCCTCCTCCCCACCTCGGTGTCCTGCGGTCACAGTGATCCTGTCACAGAGGGGAGCCAATGATGGCGAAGCATGCCAACAACAGGAGAGGGCGGGGGAGATGAGAGCAAGAGGCGGAGGGAGTCCTAATGAGGAGAGTTAATCTTTCCTCAGAGAGGAAAAAAACACGGCCATGCGGCTTTGTGTGTGTATGTTTGTGCATCAAAAGCACCTCTCCTCAACACAAGGGGTGGAGGGCATCAAGGCCATCTGGATCCTTACTAAATGGACATCTGGATGAAAAGGAGAATAGCATAAAAGAACAGTGTGTGTGTGTGTGTGTGTGTGTGTTATTCTCCTACTGGTGTTTGCAAAGTTGCATGGTTACAGTTCAAGCGCTGAGAAAATCTAACAGATAAAAAATAAACAATGCAAACATACTTATACTTATGTTTTCCTAAATTATTTCCCATTTCCTACCAAACGCCGTCTTCTGATGTTTTCCTTCCTCTCATCCAATTCCTGCCTCCTGCGCCATGCCTTTCTTTTACTTTTCTCCATCTCAGTCTTGCTGCTGTCCTGAGGCTGGTTATTCTCAGTCCACTGAACAACACTTGGGTTTTTGCACTCATTCCTCTATCTCTCCTGAGCTCTGGGGATGAATCTGTTCGTCTGAGGTCAGCAGTTGTTTAACAAAAAAACTCATGCTCATCATGTATCAAATATGAAGCTAATGGGTCCACTTTTCCTGAATGCATACAGCCTTCACAATTCCAAAGACCAAAAGTTAAGTCTAAAACATCATCTGTTTTCATACAAGTTTCTGATTTGTTCGCAGCTTAATTGATCCCTAAATGAATCATTTTTATTAGTTTGGTCACTGGAGTACCAAAGGATCTCATTTTGTGGTCAATTTACTTTATTTTTGTTGAGTAATTCCAGCATTTTATGTCAGCTTCTGCCCCTCAGTCATGTCAGTTTACAGGATTAGAAGAATGATTTTGCTTAAAATGGCCATTCCTAGTTCAAGGTTATTAAGTTCCAAAACAAAAAAGATTTCAGGCAGCATTGCTGAAACATGGTAGCTTAAAAGTGGTAGTGAAACAGACTCATTACAGACTCCTTGGCTTTAGCTATAGTTGCTTTTACTCAGGTTAGGGATGGGTACCGAACTTCGGTACTTTTGTGGCACCGACCGAAATGCTTCGGTAGTACCGACTATCAAAATATGCCTCGTCTTCCGGTGCCAAGTTTCGGTGATTGGCTG
>JAOXNZ010000092.1:19937887-19957478 GCA_028566095.1 Kryptolebias brasiliensis
ACTACGGGGGACGAGCAAAGAAACAAGACGGAGATTTATGCGTGCTGTCTCATCTGAAGAAAACCAACAGGACCTTGACCAAATCTGAAGAAGGAAGTCCTATCCATCAGAGGTTACAGCCCGGATTGCCAAAGGGTCAAGCTCTAGATTAGAGGCGCTCTTTTCGGATACAGTACCGTGAGGGTTCACCTGCCAATTTGCCTCGTCTGAGAAGAGTGCAGACTTTTAGCCGAGGTTGGTAGGACATTAAACTCGCATTTCTCCATCTTAACCAAATATTATATATATTTAAAGTTTCTACAGCTGTGGCCTGAGGGGAAGTAAATTAATTGGGAACCTTTATGTATTATTATTATTATTGATTGGAAAGTTGTATTCTATTGAAGTGCTTTTAAATCTATTCCAGCTGCTGAATTTATGCCACAAAGCTGTAACCCACAATGCATTATCACTAACAAACCTCAAAGCATAGAAAGACAACATTATGTGATGGCTTTTTGTCAGTTTCCCGGAATTTTCATGAGTCAATCCCTATCAGTTTTCACAAAGTCATAAATACAAGGAGCTTGGTTCTGAAATTACTAGGAGGTTTTGCAACGTTGGTTCAGCACAATGATTATTAAAATATCACCTTGAAATCCTTTTCCTGGATTTCGAAGATTACCAGACCTATTAAACAGCAATTCCGTCACAAAGTCGGGGCATTGGATGGTCGCTAACCTGGGGGCCTTTTGGATTACTGTCTGTTCTCGGCCACTGGACGACTTTTCCATAAGGGTAAGAAGGTTGAATCCCAGGGAATGAAGAACGTAATTTTGTCTGGTTTACCAATCCCTCGCAGTCAGCTTGATTGAGACCGACTGTGGTACCATTCGGGTAATACCCAGGGTTATTCAGGGGGTCTATTAACCTTTGAAGGTGAGCTGACAAGAGCAATTCCCAACGGACGAAGACACTTCCAAGGACATTGTTTCTGTCAGGATCCAGGCAGCTTGAGAAGTTTCCTTTTCTTTTCTCTCTTTCCTTTCACCCTCTTCAGGGTCCTAATGTACAAACAGTGCATACGCCCTTTCCATGCAAAATTTCAGATGTATCAATAATGAACTGACTGTGGAAATGTCTGCAGTTTAACAGCTGGTGCACTCACATTTCTACAGGTTTTGTTCCATTGGCAACACTTAGAGGTTTTCTAGGGAAACTGTTAATGATGTGAAAAAACTTATTAGACACCACTGAGGGATATACACAGCCAGATTTTCTGCTTTGCCATCTACACTATATTGCCAAAAGTATTCACTCACCCATCCAAATCACCAAATTCAAGTGTTCCAATCCCTTTCATGTCCACATGTGTATAAAATCAAGCACCTAGACATGCAGACTGCTTCTACAAACATTTGTGAAAGAATGGGCCACTTTCAGTAGCTCAGTGAATTCAAGTGGGGTACCATGATAGGATGCCACCTGTGCAATAAGTCCAGTTGTGAGATTTCCTCCCTACTAAACATTTTTTTGTCAACTGTTAGTGGTATTTTAACAAAGTGGAAGTAATTGGGAATGACAGCAACTCGGCCATAAAGTAGTAGGCCATGTAAAATCACAGAGCGGGCTCAGCTGATGCTGAGGTGAGTGCACAGAGGTCACCAACGTTCTGCAGAGTCAACAGCTACAGGCCTCCAGACTTCATGTGGCCTTCAGATTAGCTCAAGAACAGAGCAGAGAGAGCTTCATGGAATGGGTTTCCATGGCTGAGCAGCTGCATTCAAGCCTTCTATCACCAAGGGCAAAGCGTCGGACGCAGTGGTGTAAAGCATGCCACCACTCTAGAGCAGAGGAGATGACAAATCACGCTTCTCTGTCTGGCAATCCACTAGATGAGTCTTTAGTTCCAGTGAAAGGAACTCTTAATGCTTCAGCATACCAAGACATTTTGGACAATTTTGTGGGAGCAAAGTTGGGAGCCCCCCTTATTCTTCTTTTCATTTTATTTTTTTGATATACTCTGTGCTTACAATTTATTGGAAATCTTTTTGCGATATTGATATTGAGCACATTATTATTGCAATATTGGTAAATTTTGGATACACCATGTTGCCCTTCTTCTCACTGAATGAATGAATGAATAAATTAATATCAATTTTTGGTACAAATTGCAACCAAATCTAATAAAATATCAATTATTTTGTCTAAAATAAAAACACTTTGGCAAAAAGCATATATAAAAAATTACCTCAGATGTCAAAACTTCTGTAATTCAGAGTAAAACTCAGAATAGAATTGTAAAAATAAACTAGTACATTCTTATCATTTAGAGCTTTGGCGCTTCACAAGCTCAAGATTTCAAAACCGTGTTCTCAAATTAATTTTTTCTTGAAAAATAAAAGCTTAGGTTGCTGACCTGAGTGTCAAAGCAACTTATTTTCTTAAATCCACATATTTAATTAGCAACTCAAAGAACTTACTCAGAAGTTTAAGTTCATGTGATACTGGAAAATCACCACATTCTCGAATTAAAAGGTTTTCTGTCAATATGTCACCTAAAGTTACTGCTAGTAGCCCAGTGGTCCACCAGATGTTTTGCCAACAGACAAACACAGAGTCACAGACAAAAACATCATCCTTTCACCTTTAGAGGCATGCGATATTATGAAACACAGACCCATCCCAATGCTGCACTTATGATCATGAAGTTGCCAACATTTCACTACAAAACGTTCAGTCCTAGACTGGCTAAACTCTCTGTAAGAACTCCAACAAACATCCTTTATTTTAAAAATACTGGAATAGTTGTGTGTCAGAAAGTAACCGTGTGAATAACTTACCAGTATGAGCTTTTATAACCTTAAGGACTGCTGCTACATCAGAGCAACCACTTGGTCCTGGAGTTTATTCATCTTACCTGCATAAACATGAGATCATTTAAACCTCTTCATGTTAACGTAACACTGATTATTAACCTTTAAAAAGTCAGCGGGTATAAAACCAGGACTAGACATGGGCCACTTACCAGTTTCAATGTATACCACAGTGTTAAAATGTCCCACTTTGAAAATCAATAAATATTTCCATCGTCCTGTTCCTATGAGTTTAAATATCATAAAATGAAGAAACAAAGACAGAGCACTTCTGTTTTTTGTTTTTGTTTTTTTATTTACTTCCCTCCTCTGTGACCTGAACTGTTGCTCCAAGCCATTGTGTATGGTAGCCCAGAGGGAATTCCCCTAAATGTTTATGCTTTAAAAAAATAAGTTGATTTTACACTTTATCTTTTAGTCAGTCATGGCTTGTTGACCAGAAAAGTGACACTTGTCTCTCTTTTCAAGGTAACACTTTTATGAAACAAACGTTTGCAACAAGCTACAAGATTTACCATGTTAGAAGGCTCCCTATTGAGTCTAATATTCCAGCTAAGCAGTAGCCTTGGCTTCTCAGACTCTGACCTTTAAAAAGAGCAGAACAGCAGCATTGTTGTAATAGTAGTAATATGGCCTGCTGATTCTTGTGTTAAATGTAAAAATTAATCTCAGTACCGGTGATAAAACGTATTGGTTTAAAAGCATGTCTGTCACTCTATTAAATTAGTTTGTCCAACTTGTGTTCTCCAAGTCTCCTGATTTATATCTGTGCATTAAAACTAAAATAACTATAAAATACATATAAAGAATTCATACACTATTTTATCTATAATATAATCATTATAAAGCAATATGTGATTACTTAGGCAGCAGTAGTAATAGTACTTACATTTCTGTTTCAAAATAACACCCAGAAACCATGGCATATTTGCTCAAAGTTATACTGTCAAAATCTCATACCCATGCTTACTCAGAACATGGTTAACTTTGGTTCTTAACATCTGTTTCTTTTTCTAAATGATCCACGAGGCAACAAGAGTCATTTACTGCTACAGCTTTGATAATGGAAGCAAAGTTCCTTTTATTGTTCATCCTACTGTGAGTAGGACTGATTGCTGGTCGCTCTGGCAACAACCTGATAACACTATTGTTCCGCTCATTATGCCACCATTTATGGTGTGCATTCCAGATGTGTCAGTTCCTTGCTGCTTGAATCATTTACACATCCACCACAGGTCAACCTGTGGACCGAAAAGATTCTAAATTGGAATATTTCTTCTGGCTATACTGTGCATTTTGTCAGTGAGTTTAGATTATTTGGTTATGATTATGTGTAGTTATTCTGAGCAAGCGAGGGTGTGAACTTGAAGCAAACGGCAAATCTCTATGTGAATAAATACAGAAATTAATAAATATTTCAGCTTCAAACCAGCAAGTCCAAACTGTGAGCTTAATGAAAACGCTGATCTTGAAAGATGGCGCGCATTTGAGCTTGGTTGGGGTCAGTCGGAGTTGGGCACAGAGATAAACCTCTTAATGATCACAGTATTTCAAACCAACTTGTCTGGAGAATTATCATCCTCAACAAATCCTGTCTCATTACCCCTTTCACAGAAAGATTTCCTCTTAAGCTGAATCAGAGGGATGCTGGCACACTCGATAAATCCACCAAGGACAGAGGTGTGTGTGTGGGGGTGTGTGTGTGGGTGTGAGGAAGACGGGAAGACAAAGTCATTGTGTGTTTCTGTGTTTGTGTCCATGGGACAAAGACTGAGACATATACACCCTCTAATCCTAGTCTCATATTGACCTTCTAAGAAGAGTTCACGTGATTGTGTTAGCTCTGTCCAGCCCTGCAGGTTGAGCAGGTGGCATTAAAGAGGGTGACCTGAAACCTGGAAGGACAACACCAGCCCACGCAGGATGGCAGAGGGGCCCAGGATTAGTGGGCCAGCCAGATGAGGGGTCCCGGACTCTCACTTAATCTCTGTGTTTGTTTTTGATAAGGTCACCCATGATGTATGCAAATAATCTGAAGTTAAAGCTCCACATGTTGCAGTGACATCTGATGCCTGGACACACACCATGCCAGGGTGACACTGAACATTTTAACTCGTTCACCCCTTCAGCTCAACCCTTCTTCCTGGGAGATGAAGCACATCCCAAATATGTCAGCACAGCTTTGGCATCAGATCACAGTAATATATAAATGGAGCCACATCTGCATTGATAGAAGACCTAACTGCATTGCTCCTATACTTTACAGTGGCTTGCAAAAGTATTCATACCCCTTGAACTTTTCCATATTTTGTCACATTACAACCACAAACATAAATATATTTCATTGGAATTTAATGTGAAAGACCAACACAGAGTGGTATACAATTGTGAAGTGAAAAGAAAATTATACATGATTTAAAACATTTTTTACAAATAAAAAACTGAAAAGTGCGGTGTGGAATGAGTCATTTTAGGGTATGTTTCTACCAGCTTTGCACATCTACTGACTGAAATTTTTGCCCATTCTTCTTTGCAAAACAGCTCAAGCTCAATCAGATTAGATGGAGAGCGTTTGTGAACAGCAGTTTTCAGATCTTGCCACAAATTCTCGATTGGGTTTAGGTCTGGACTTTGACTGGGTCATTCTAACACATGAATGTTTTGTTTTAAACCATTCCATTGTAGCCCTGGCTTTATGTTTAGGGTCGTTGTCCTGCTGGAAGGTGAACCTCCGCCCCAGTCTCAAGTCTTTTGCAGACTCCAACAGGTTTTCTTCCAAGATTGCCCTGAATTTGGCTCTATCCATCTTCCAATCAACTCTGACCATCTTCCCTGTCCCTGCTAAAGAGAAGCACCCCCACAGCATGATGCTGCCACCACCATATTTGACAGTGGGGATGGTGCGTTCAGAGTGATGTGCAGTGTTAGTTCTCCGCCACACATAGAGTTTTGCATTTTGGCCAAAAAGTTCAATTTTGGTCTCGTCTGAGACTGCACCTTCTTCCACATGTTTGCTGTGTCCCCAACATGGCTTCTGGGAAACTGCAAACGGGACTTCTTATGGTTTTCTTCTTGCCATTCTTCCATGAAGACCACATTTCTGCAGTGCACGACTAATAGTTGGACAGATTCCCCCACCTGAGCTGTGGATCTCTGCATTTCGTCCAGAATTACCATGGGCCTCTTGGCTGCATCTCTGATCAGTACTCTCCTTGTTAGGCCTGTAGGTTTAGGTGGACGGCCTTGTCTTGGTAGGTTTACAGTTGTGCCATACTCTTTCCATTTCCGGATGACGGATTGAACAGTGCTCCGTGAGATGTTCAAAGCTTGGGAAATCTTTTTCTAGCCTAAGCCTGCTTAAAACTTCTCCACAACTTGCCACCACCCCTGACCTGTCTGGTGTGTTCCTTGGACTTCATGACGCTGTTTGCTCCCCAATACTCTCTTAACCAACCTCTGAGGCCATCACAGAGCAGCTGTGTTTGTACTGAGATTAGATTACACACAGGTGGACTCTATTTAGTCATTAGCAGCCATCAGGCAACTTCTGAAGGCAATTGGTTGCACTCAGAGAAAAGGGGGCTGGATACTTTTGCACACCGCACTTTTCAGTTTATTTGTAAAAAATGTTTTGAATCATGTATAATTTTTTTTCCACTTCACAATTGTAGACCACTTTCTGTTGGTCTTTCACATTAAATTCCAATGAAATATATTTATGTTTGTGGTTGTAATGTGACAAAAAATGGAAAAGTTCAAGGGGTAAGAATACTTTTGCAAGCCACTGTAAATGTTTGTCTAAATTACACATCAACCAATAAAGAATTTTTCTGATATTGCCTAAAATCTGAACTAGTATTTACACTGAACTAAATGCACCATGTTTCAACAGTAATATATATAGTGAAGGAGAATAAGTAATATCTTGATGTACATGCAAAGCTTATACAAACAGAGTTAACTGAAGTCTAACTTGTGGCGGATTCTTTGCTGTTGTCATTACTCTGTTTGGCTACATGGGGGCAGTCTGAGCCACAGAGATGGAAGAGTTGCATTTAATTTTGATGCATGTTTTTAGGGCATGTTTGTGTTTTTGTGTCTACAATTTGTTTTTGTACAACAGCATGAGCTAAGGAGGGAAAACATATGTGCTTTTTTATTCTGTTTTTGCCCTCCTTGTGTACATTATGAAATTTTTTCGAACCGACTGCTGACAGGCTATAAAAAGAACACAGGAACTTTCAAAACTTTATCAGTAGACTGTGATCAAGTCCAGCTGAGATGAGTGGAGCAACATACAACTTGATGAACTGATGCCAAGAGGTGTTAATAATTGTACAAAAACCGAAAGTTTTCATTTTTTTAAACTTTGTACAAATTAGAACATATTAGGATGGTAAACATTTCTACCTCATTGGCTCCTGTATGTTTGTGTGTGTAACTGCCAAAACAGTTGCATCATCCCTCTCTACTGTGCAGCACAAATGTCTCTTCTGCTCCCGGAGTGTGTGACAGAGAAGAGTAACAGCAGATAACAGAAAAACTAACACACTGCATCCTGTGGCTCCGAGTGTTTATGAAGAGTCCCAGTGCATAAGCACTGAACACCCACACTAATATTTGACCGTTTTCAGTTTCTGTCACAATCTTTGATTTGTTACTCCTCGTTCAGTTTTGGAAAAAAAAAATGCAAATAATACACCAAAACATGAGATTTGATTGGAGATAGTGAGCTATGATTTGTAGTAGCAGTACATTGTACGGCGTAGGTTGGCAAAAAACTGCAACAATTTTCCACTAGCTGCAGCTTTCTACTATTTCTCTGCTGTTGTCCAATAATACTGTGCTGCTAGGCCACAGGATGTCCTGGGATTTCCCTTCAAAAATGCTGGCTATTATATCAAATAAAAGATTGAACCTGTCAAACGTGTTGAGCTGATGAACTAGTGAACAAAATGAGTATCGGATGCAGAGGATACATGTCTGTAAAGACCTTTGCTAGACTGTGTGTCTCACAAGCTGACACTGGCTCATGCTGAGACTCTTCTTTCACATGAAACAGTGGAGCTTCACTTTCAAACTACAGAAAGCTCCAAACCTTCAGGCAGGGACTGAGAGTTGTCAGTGTCACAAGGTGATCTATTACAGGATCGCTCCATCTGGAAACCTGATGCATTAACACCACAACAAACACACAATACACCCAAAAGCAGCACACAGCTTGGTAAGACTTTAGGGAGGGGGGGCTCTGGTAGCACAATATCTGTCTATCTGCTCAGAGGATCAGAAAACAGAGGAAGGGATTATTAAAAAAAACAAAAGATCATAGGTGAAAGGAAGAGGACAGAGTGGAAAAGAAAACGACAGTAAGTGTGATTGACATGCAGGAAGGATTGCTGCAGACTGAAGCAGCAGGAGGCTCAGGGAGGTGAGGTTATGGTGTAACTTCAAGTTCATGGTTAAAATAACACGATGCTCTCTCCCACTCACATATACACTTCGACTCCCTTCCTTTCCTCTTCTCCTCTGTCAGTCTGGGCCTCCGAGGCCCTCCAAGCATTCAGAGGCTCCCTCCATAAAAAGCACGCTCCCTCATCACTGATGCTATTCTGGGAGCTTCCTCTTATTTCCAACTTCCGTTTACTACCTCATGTTCATCCACTCACTTTCTGTATGAATACTCTGCTGTCAATGACCATTATTAGCGTTTATAAAATGCTGGGAGTAGAGGTCGACCAATATGAGTTTCTCTATGGCCGATGTCAAGCTTTAGATGGCCCATATACAGTACTGATTTTTTCTTTTTGGTCAATATGTATTTTTCCTTTAACAAAATATAACTAACTGCTGAACTTATAATCATATATTTAACAACCCTTAGAGGAACTCGTACACTTAAAAACAGTATATAGAAGAACATCCTCACTTAAACTAAATTGTGGGATACAGTGAGATGGTTGTAGCAGCTGCTGCTGCAGCCTTATTTTCCTACTTAGTAATTATGTAACTATATACACATATAGCCAGTTGAAGATTTTTTAAAAGCAGCCAATATCGTTCGGCTGATTATTCGGTCCATCTCTAGCTGTGAGTCATGAAAGTGTCAGTATTATTATTTTATTTTCAATAGAGACATGTTATTTTAATCTACAAATCCTAAACTGGTCTGTCAATGGATTACTAAGTTGTCAGGTTTTATTGACCATCAAGAATTTTTTTCTTTTTTTTTTTTTCACGACATGAAACTAAGATTTTAAAACTAATTTTTAACCAAAGCAAAAACAGAAAAGCATCTACATTTTTGCAAACTAGCAAAATACGTGACCCATGCTGGCAAAATAAGTCAGAATGAGCACAGGTTGCAGTGCAAAACGAGAGAAAGTATAGGTTTTTGTCATAATTGAGATTTGCGTGAAATGAGTCCAAAAAGACATCATCTACTGATCCCAGTAACTAAAATAGCAGATAATCTTCCTAATCTACAAACAGGTATGTCTTCAGAAATAATCTTTTTGATTCTAATCCTTTTAACCTCCCTTAAAATTAACCATTGTTGCTGCCGTAGCACCAGGAAATCCCTTCGCATAATGTTTGGAGTCATTGTGAAGCTTGGGGATTACCCCATTAAATACAGAGCTGGATCTCCAGATAACATCATTCTTGACCAATACAAATCAAGTTTTCAAACAGACACTCTTGAAAACAAAACTAGCTTGTTGCCAGGTGATAAATTACCAAAATTCAACAAACTACATATTTTGAAGCTTTTAAGATGGAGAATTTGAAAATAATAACTCCATATTGAAAAATTGTGACAGCATGAGTCACATTTGTACTAAATGACAGCATCAAACCTGTGACACATGACGCAATAGTTCAAATCTCCTGAGGTGGGTTTCTGTGGAATGATTATGAAAATTATTACAATACCTTACCTGTTGTAGATACCTCTTTTAACAACCTCAGTCTTAGGAAATAAAGTTTAATTCTGACCAGACTGATGAGTTAATGGCTAGTCTGAATGTGGCCAAGACCAAAGTGAATTGCTCACAATGACTGCAAACTCAAAAGTTTTATAGCTGTTTGTGCCAACTTTATTTCATAAATCTTTACACCTCCGTCAATTTCACAATATACAGTTATTTACTTTGATTTCCATAGTTGTTTGCAAATGCAAAAAGCAGCAACAGCTAGCTGTAGCACTTCTCTTGCAGCTGTAGTAACTTCCTGCAGGAAAGACTGTCATGTAAAACTGACAATGTAAAGGTTTAAATAATTGCATTTGCATAAACTGCTATGAAAGTTTGAAGATTGAAGTTGTTTTAGGACTGCAACACCTGCTTTGGCAGAAGGTCTGCTTAGACCTTATTGATGAGCTAAAGACTTCTCCAAGTCGACCCACTTTCAAAATAGATCTTGCAGTCATAAAACAACTCTAACCTTCTAAATTTCATAGTGGTTCAATCCAACCCTACTTTATAAGCCATTTCTAAAATCATTTTGTATTACACTGGTATTCCAGCAAAAATATTATGATTCCCCAGACTGCACTGGAAGTGCTCCAGCTTGATGCTATTTGCTCTTGCAAATCACCACAGAATTCCATGTAAATAAATGTGTATTTAGAATTTGATGGCAATGCAACAGTTTATAAGTAATAATTCACAAAAGCCAACATGAAATTTTGAAGATTAGAGCCATTTTAAGACAGCAGCAATCCACTGTGGTCCAAGCTGAGTTCCGACTAGCCTTTAGCTTGTCGGTTCTGTCAGATTTAAACTATTTTCTCGAACTGAGGCCCCTCAAAGTTTTATCTACAACAGGTAAGATATTAATTGCTCATAACCATTCCATAATATCCCTCTCTATAATGCCCAAACTACCCTTTTAAGCTTTAACATTTTTCTATTGAACAAGCTTTTTAGTACACAGCTGGTTTGTTTTATTTTAGAAAGTAACATTTTAATTAAAACTATAACAAACTTTACTCGTGCAGTCAACAGTTTGGGAGTTTGTGTTGTTGGCCTGCATCCTGTGTATGGGTCTGTGTATCTGAAAAAGAAGAGGTTTCTGTTAAAGCCATCGCTGTGACTGGTTCCTTCTGCTCCCCCTCATCATTAAAAAATTGTTAATCAGACCCACAATAAGAAAAAGAATAAAGACAAGACACCTCGTTTCGGATAAACAATGATTCAGGAAATGGTAAACCACGTCCGCTGTGTGTCTTTGCAAAACAAAGACTTGTTGTCTGTAAGTCTCACTCACACACCCAAACAGCTTGCAAGCAGACGACGTAGTGCCTGGAGTTTGATCCTCTGCAATTATTGAAGTTTTTCTTTGGTGGGAACTCATATTTGCATAGCCAACACTGAGACGGGACAGCAAACAGAACTTGTGGCAGAACTTTCACATTCACAAGCATCTGTGTAAGGCATGTAAACAATGACAACATAATGCATAGCATATTTCCCCACCCAGCTGCAGTGAAAAAACATAACTGATAAAGAGGTATTGTTCGATTTTTAGAACCTGTGATTACGCCTTGTGTGCACACATGGAGGCTTCATACCTGGAATATTTGAGGTGAAGAAACCTGGTTTTCCTTCAGCATCTGCTCCGGCAAAAGACACTCTTCTTTCAGGTTGAGCACAGAACGGTTCAGATGAGGGCCCTGGTCCATGGAGGGGAGCTGAAGTCCAAGCTCAGGGTTAACGCTGGATCACATTATTTCCTCTCCATTTGCTGACAAACACAAATTCAAGTGATTGTTTTTAGAATTGCCTCAAAAATACATGTGTTTCATCATTATTATAGCATTATAGAGACTATGGTAACAGCATGTTTTATTAATGCAATACGAAGATTTGATGTTTTAAAAGTATAAAACTGCATGAGGCAGTCAGTCAAGCTTCTCCTGTCCCAAGTGAGCGATCACCATGACCTTTGTGCAACCTCAGAGAAACCCAATACTGACAGAGGAGTCCAGACCCTGAAGGGGTTTACAGGATTTCAGCAGAAAAACACCTCATCCCCAACCCCCCCCTTACTTTATCTTGACCCTGAAACTTGGACCATGTGCTGAAATGGTTAATATCTTAGAGAAAATTTTTAAATGCTGTAAAAAAGAAATGTAAATTCCAATTGTTTTGGGAAAATTATTAATCAAAATAAGAACGTTCTTTATCTGTATTTATCTGTAAAAGCTTGTCTGAAAAGAAACATTTACTTATGTCTACAATACTCTGGATATTGCTTCTAAACTGACACTGTTTGTATTTTTATATGTTTTTCTTCTAACCAAAATGCTGAAATACCTAATGGATGTAACTCTATAACTCTATAACTGATTACCTTTTGGAGTCAGCCTGATTCAAGATGGCTGCCACAGCTATCTGACCTTACAGAACACAAAAATGGCTACAATTTAATAAATTTTACAGATACTAGGCTCAAATTTAGTGTATTAGTAGCGGAGAGTCATCCACAACACATACTCTGAGTGCAACAGCTTGTGCACGTTCTTTGTTTAAAAATTTGGAATGCAAGGCAGCAACTGCATTACTTCAAGGAGAGTTACTTTCATAATTTATAATTATCTAGATGGGGTTTTTATCTCAACTAAAAAGATAGACATTACAAGGCATTTCATTTGTTTAATTCTATGTTGATAAAAGACAATGAAGCGCAAAATCAAACATTTCTTTCTAGGAAACTATAGCGTTGAAAAGCATATACAAGGAACTGATTTTAACTGTGACTGAAGGGGATAGGCACCAGCTCCCCGCAACCCAGAAAGCAGAAGCGGGTAAAGAAAATGGATGAATGGATGAGTTTAACTGTTTTACTGCACTAAAAGTGCTGTAAGAACTGAGTCTCTGAATCAAATTAATACTCCATCGCAAATATCTAAAACAGAAAAAAGTCTTAACTTTGGGATCAGTTACAATCATGAGAACTATTTAGGAATCATACAAATGAAAAAACTCATCTCATTATGTCCTGCTGAATCAATAAGCAACAGTATTGCTCCAACCGGAAGCATCTTTAAGCCGTTAATGTAAAGCTTTGATTTTACTTTAAGCCAGGTCTGGGGGCTGTGGTAGGAATGCCTGAGAGGCCCTCTACAGGACAGGGCCGTATGAATGAACAAAATCTGTTTCCCACAGACACATGAGGACACAGTCCACCCACCACCTACTAATGTGGCAGACTGGAACCCTCAGCATGAGAGGAGAAAACACCAAGCTATTCTTTTCCCACCCTGTGAACGCTCGACAACTGAATCCTTTGTCAGCGAGAAAACAGACCACATATATAACTGTGAGCGCTGTAACAGGACAGTAACTTGCACTAATCACACTCACAGGCATGAACAAACAACACAGCACAAAACTTTTAGGTGACAAACAACCACTGAGTTGTGCCTATTGATACGTAACTGACATACACAACTAACACAAGCCACATGCTTTTCCTATTGATAAAAACAAATGTCACAGGGACTCGTCACATGATCTGAAACAATTTTTAGAGATTAGTTTTGCAGCATGAAGGGTTTCGTTTATGGTTCATCTCCACTCTGAAACATAAAAAACAGCCAACACAACCCAGACCCCAAGGAGTGTGAGAAAGGCTTAAAAACAAACTGCACACACACATAAATGCACACATTCAAACATAGAGAGGCCTTTCAGAAAACTATAAATATAACACGAGGAAAACATCATTCTGTCCACGGGTTATATACTGTATGTGGTGTGTCTGAGTTAAATTTACCAAATGCAGATTATGATTGTGCTCTCACATCTGATGTGGTCAAATTGTGGTGCTCCACAAATGAACAGGGCTCTTTACTTTTAAACATCTTTTCTTCAGGTTAAGACCACAGACCATTAAAAATAATAATAATAATAATTTACTGCATCAGCACAAGTTTAGCCTCACGAAGACACAGAGATGCTAAAATGGATAAAAGCTCCACAGCACTGAATGCTTTTTATTCCCCTTTTCTTTATACTTTGTCTTGCTCCTGAAAGGCTTGCTCTATTAAATGAGTATGAAAACCTTTAAAATTTTAAATTTAGAATTCATTTCACATCAGCCACTGAGCAGATCTAGAAGTTGTTGTTCTTTTTTGCATATTAAGCTCACACAAGATAAAATTATTAAAAAGTTTAAAGATTGTGAGAAAGTAAGTACAGCTTATATTAGTTTATTGAGATGTTAATAATGCAATAAAAAAAATAGGATATTTGGTATTTTAATAAATTTAGAAACAGCTTCCAGTAACACAGTGAGAGTAGGGACAGGACTTTCAAGCAAAAATACTCTTCAAATGTGTTATTTGATATTTTTTAATAGTCACTGAACTAAGCCATAATGCCAATTTGAAGACTTGAGAAAAAGAAATACTGAAACATTAATTTATCTCATCCATCTTAACAAGGGCTACTATTAGCAACTGCTTATGATTTAGGCCTATATCTGATCTTTGGTTTAAGAAACAACCATGTCTATTTGGTTGAAATGAAGACTTGCAGATAATTAGTTTACTTACAAGTTCTGAGCTGGAAAACCTGCTAACTCTGCTAGATGGGGACAAAAGAGGGCCTAGTTTTAAAACTGCAATTCACTTTAGATAGAAGTCAGGTTATAAAAACAATACACAAAGATTTATCCTAGTGCAAAAACATGTAAATACCAGGTCGCAGATGTACTCCGCACTCTTTCAGTAACAAGTAATTGTTTGAACAATAACATATAAGTTAACCTTTCACAAAAGTTGGGAAAAAAATATAATCTCTCATTGACATTCATCCATTGTCTGTCACTTCTCATTGGTCAGGTCGCAGATGCGACCTGACCAATAATAAGGTTTAGGAGGGAAGCTCCTCTTCAGAAACCCAGGCCACAAAGGATACATATTCTCTTCAGCAAGTTCTGGCTCAGAGTTGCCTCCCAGTGGGACATGTCTAAGAAAACCTCCTCAACTTATCTCTAAGGCTTAGCCCAGCCACCCTACAGACAAAGCTTATTTCAGCCACTCGTTCTTTTGTCCATGATCCACACCTTGTGACCATATGTGAAGACTGAAACGTAGATGGAGCAGTTAAATGAGATCCTTGCCTTTTCAGTTCAACTCTTTCTTGACAACATCAAACCAGAGAAATGCCCTCATTACTGCAAAGGAGGCTCCAATCAGTCGGCCCATCTCCCACTCCATCCTACCATCACTTGTGAACAAGACTCCCAGGTACTTGAACTCCTCCACTTGAAGTAGAGACTCATCTTTCCTGTGCATGAACCCCAAACAGGGGCAGAGAAAAAAAAGACAGTCCTGGCAAAGTCCAACCCAAAGCGGCAAACATGTTCAACTATGTGTCAAGAATACAGGCACGGGTCTTGCTTTGGTTATACAGGGACCAGATAGACCGTAAAAGCTACCCTGGTACTCCCACAGCTCCCCCCAAAGAATGCCTCAAGGAACACGTTGCAGGCCTTCTCCAAGTCCACAAGACACAAGTAGACTGGAGAGTCAAACTCCCATGATCTCCTTAGCAGCTCTGCAAGTGTAAAGATCTGGTACACTGACATTCAATGCTGCTGGAAACAAACAGTTTCACTGTTATAACAGTCAAGACATTAAAATAGTTTAGCTGTGATGACAATTTATGTAACATCAGCAGCTGTGCTAGATACTGTTGCACTCTTTTAAATGGTTTCATTTTCTTGCCACCCCTCCTGCAGTTCTCCTCTTGAACAGTAGGTGTCGCTATGGAGAAAATACCTCAACACAACAGGAAAGGCACAAGAAGAAGAGTTGTATGGGATATTCATTCTTCATACACAAACGTTACTTCAACTTTTCTACTTTTTTTAAGCAGGTGCTTATAGAAACAAACCTGCCTACAGACTTTTAATTTATAATAATTGAATGGATCAGATTTTACCTCTGCAAAGGCAGAGGTGGTGCTGCATTTCATATTGAAAATGGTTCGTGGAGAGCGAGACAACCGCCGCACACAGCTGAGCAGCTGAAATCCTGTGTTAGCACGAATGGACACGCTTTTCTCCAACACAGAGTATTCAGTTTCCTCATGATTTCAAATGCAAATATGAGTATGTTGTAAAACTAAGGCTGCACAAAATTAGGAAAACATGCAATTGTGATTTAATTGTAGAATACTGCTATATTAGTTGTAATAAACCCACATGTTCTGTTATCAAGGTGTTCACAATGGGGGACCATCTGACTGACAGATTTGTTTATTTTAAAATAAACTAGATCAGCTATTTTAAAATACCTGAGAATAAGAATAAAGTTTGTTTTTTTTAATAGTTATCTTGTCTCATAGATTTTTGTTGTTAAAACTAAGCTATAAATAACCATAACAGAAGATCTTTCTCTGTTTGTTCCACTGCAGTCTCTGCTGATTCATGTACTCCAACAAAGCAGCCCTTTCTTCATGCTACTCCTGACTGATGAAGTCAACACTTGTGAAAAAAAAAAAAAACTCATCTTTAGATCACCAGGACCTCTTGAACAAACAATAGTGTCTGCCTAAACCATAGAACTGCTTTAAGAAAATTAATCTATCCATTTACATGTGCACCAAAATAATGCCAGTGCATTAGCATGGAAGCACCGTTTTTATTATTCGCCCATTATTCTTTAATTTTGTCACTATTTATTTTTAACTCCTCCCGTAGCTTTGTGAATAAAACCATACAAAAACTACATCAGAACATGTGGCTCAATTAGAAATAGTGTGCTATGGGGTCTTGTAGCAGAACATCAAACAGCATTGCAGAAATCTGCAAAGAACTAACAAGTTTCTACATAAACAACAATGGGATTTTGGAAAACTGATGGAGAAAACCCAGCCCCCTCTAGAGTGCTAAAGCTTCACAGTGCAAACATCATCCAAAGTTTAAACGGGTCACAGAACGTTGGACTTCACTTAGCTGAAATTACACTTTGATAGGTTTTGTGTTTTTAATACAAATACAGATCAAGTTTTGTCATTTTTTGGAGTGTTTACAGAGGAATGTTGAACTTAATGTGATGATGTCACACATGCAAGTTAGAGCTGTCCAAACTTTACAAAATTTGTCCAAAAAAAAAAAAAAAAGAAAAAACATTTCACTCCCACAGATTTTACACTTCTTATACAGTTTATCCATCAAAGCACAGACATTTTGTCTTGTTTCAACGCAGTGTGTTGCTTGCCATTTTCAGATTTACTGTTTTCTCTCAAACCCCCTCTCTAAATTGCAGAGAGCGCACATCCAATCTCTCCTACACATCCATTTCTCTTCAAATCTGGAAGTGAGGTGTGGTTTTAACTTGTCATATTTAGTCAAAAGGCAATCTAAATTTATGACTGGACTTAAGAAAAGAAAAATGTTGGATGTTGGCTGCATCAGCACTTTCAACATTTCTTCAGAAGTGTTCTGGTTACATAATGCTGATGTGCAAGCGCACTGGAAATAGGCCAAACCAGTTAGTCACTGTCCACTGGACAAAGCAAAGCGGCGCTAGGCGGTCATGTGATACAACATGGGAGAACAACACTTTCTCTGCCTGTCACCGACGAAGACTTAGAAAGCGGGAAATATCTGGTGCCAACCAAAAGAGACAGAACAGAAAAAACAACGACTTTACTGCTATTGTCTGTTACAAACACTTAAAATTATAGTTTGAGGCCAGCTTCTTTGAATCCAAAAGTTTTAAAGACATAATTCATCTGCACCTCTCATCATTTTAAAATGGCTACAACACACAACATTACACCGTGAGCACTCTTTATACACTACAGCCATGTCTATTCTTTAGGCAGCAGTTGCTACCAAGGTTTATAAGGTAGAAAAATGAATGTTCACAATTAACCAGATAGTCTTTTGAATAATGCAGCTATTTTTAAGACCTTTATGAGAATTTCCAGCTCTGGTATCTGATGTCCTTATTCACAGACTTGGAATTGCACCATCAACAGCTTGAGTTGAGTCATCGAGTGTTTTCAAATATTTTCTCCTCATGCAGGAAGGTGGCACAGCACCCCTGCAGACTGACATCCTGTTGGGAAATTGGCACTAAACTGATCTGGCACTGATTCTGCTGTGCTAACTGCTCGCAGGGCGCGGAGCCAGCACGTTTCCTCTTGATGCATCTGACATCTTCCAATCAGCCATAATCATACACTCAGAGCGCCAATAACTGTTTAAACACGCTCAGAGGAGGGAGCACTTTCATTTTCCTTCAGGGATTACAATCATTATACTCTACCGGGTCATTAGGAGGATTCTGTTTACACACTCATTAGGTGATGCACATGTGTCAAACTCATGGCCCACAGGCCAGATACGGCTCATGTTGCAATCCTATCCGGCCCGTGAGAAAATATTTTTAAATGTATGAAAACGGGCCTGTCAGTTTGTGACACATTGAGATTCTGTTGCTTTTTATTCTACGTAAAAACTGAGCATTTTTAGCGCAGACTTTACATTGCAATTAGCCAACTGTAAGGCTGAAACAATGAAGTTGGGGATTTCTTAGGAATCTTTGTTTTTGAGGTGGAAAGAGCAATAAATATAACAAATGGAACAAGTGGAAAAGATGTAGGTTTCTGGCTCAAACTAATAAGCAACAGAGAGTCTGATTAGATTTAAATTGCCCATCGCCAAAGATAAAAGAGTGATGATGTTTTTGCCGGTGTCTGCATGTGTTCATTTGTACGTCTGTTAGGAAAATATCTCATGAACCACTAAACAGATTTGAATAAAACTCTTAGAAATCACTGGATGTACATCTACAACTGAATAACTTTTGGAGTGAACCCCACTTAAGATGGCCACCACAGCTAATCAACATTAGCAAATGCAAAACAGGCTACAGCTCAGTTAGTTTTACAGATGTTGGACTAAATTTTGGTGTAGTAGTAGCTGAGCATCATCCTCAACTTACTTTTCTACTCACACAAGATATGTTTTTAAAACTTTACAAATAACTATTGGAGTCATCTCTGTTAGCAAAATCTCTCGCAAACCACTAGATGGATTTTAATCAAATTTTCAGAAAACAATCACTGCATGTGCATCTACAACCGATTAACTTTCAGAGTTACCCCAATTCAAGATGATCGTTGCAACTAATCTACATTAAAAAACATAAATATGACTATAACTTTGTCTATTATTTTGTCAAATATAGCTAAAATTTGGTGTGGTGGTAGTTGAGGGTAATTCACAACATAATCCGAGTGCTTCACAATGCATGATAGCTTCTGTATACTTACATTTTTAAAAAGGATTTTTTTTTTTTTTACTTATTTGATCAGTTGTGATAAAGTATTTTAGCAAGAAACAAATGAAAAACTGCAGATGAAGCACAAGATTTAAGAAATATATGCTAAATTTGATCTTGTTTTCTTTACTCAATAAGCTAGTTTTGTTTTAAATTCAATGTCTAGGGGCAAAGGAATTATATGAATATTTTTTATGTCATATCTGAAAACAAAATTGGTCTTTGACTAAGACCAGGTTTTTAATTTTGGTCCTCGGTGTAGCTGAGTTCGTCACTTCTGAGGAAGACTTTTAGAGTGAGAGTAGTATGGGGGGAAAAAAAGAATTGTCCCTAGGTGTGAGTGAGGGTGTGAATGATTGTTTGTCTCGTTTGTCTCTATGTGTCCCTGCGATGGAGTTGCGACCTGTCCAGGGTGTCCCCCGCCTCTCGCACA
>JAOXNZ010000092.1:19991219-20006228 GCA_028566095.1 Kryptolebias brasiliensis
TTTAGGGTGGAGGCAAAAAAGCGACTAACCGGCCACCGCCAGAGCATGTCAGCCACAGGTGGGAGTAAGGAGATACCCGACTGACACCTTTTGAAAGAAGGATGGCCGGTGTCGAGCCAAAAAGTGATGGACTGCCAAAAACTCATTGGGCACACCCCCGCGAGGGAGCGCGCACAGGTGTGAGTGGTATTAAAGTGCGCCTCCTCTGCGCTCTGGGGGTTTGGACCGCACATTTTTCTGCCAAGTTTGTGTTTTATAGATCACAAACTTTGCGTGGAAAGTGACATACGCAAGTTTCAGGTCCTGTTTTGTGCGTACGCCAGTTTTATAAATGAGACCCCTGAGCCTTACGTCTCACGTTGTTTATAGCTCTGTGTGTCATTACTAAAAAGCACAAAGAATAGCTGTTTTTATTTAACGCCTTTCTCTTACCAATGATGAAGACGAGGAGAGCTATGGCTGCCATGAAGCAGAGGTTCTTCGGGGTACGTTTAAACTTTTGAACAATGTAGGGTCTGCCGTTGGAGTTGTGGTTGAGGTGGTCTCCCACACCATTTCCCCCAACCTCCTCCTCCACGTCCGAGGACAGCTTCATCTCCACCTGGCTGTTGTCTCCTTCCATGTTTTGGGTCAAATTGAATCGTGTGTAGGAGTGAGGCTCCCCGTTAAACTGTTCAAGACAACAACAATACCAAGAGGTCAGAACACATTTGTCGACCGCTGAACACGACTTAAGAACCTGAATCCTGTCTTGGCCTTGCCATCTACTGCAGGCAGGAAACAGACCACAGGTATGCCACTCAGTCCTAATTCAAAAGCACTCTAAGCTTTGAAAAGGACAAAGTCAAACTATTAACCCTGGCACACACTCACTAACTCACTTTTGGCCCTGATGGTGCAACTGCAGCTACTAAATGATGAAAAGCCCGTTATCAGCAACAGTGATAGAAATAAATGCTCATGACCACCTACATATAAATCACATTTCTGCATTAAATTTAATCTGTATTACTGATGGAAACTGCCTCTTAACATCCCACAGTGTTTATTTTACAACACTGTGGGATGTTACTGGGGACATATTAAATCATTGAACTTTATGGGTCATTTTTATTTTGTACAAGTTCATTTGGTTTATTTTCCAAGAAGAAAATAAATGATAAATTAGGTTTCTCACATAATACCAGTCATCTCAGAGGTGGCAACAATTTCATTTTATAAAAGGGAGAGCAACCTTTGGTGGATTTAGGCTGTAACATTAGTTGTAGTACTTACAATTTTGGAGATTGTTGACCTTGCTTGGTCCATGGCTTCCTCTCAGGACTCTAAAAAATAAAAAAATAAAGCAAAAATTATACAGACGTTTGACTACATGCCTTAAAAAGCCACAAGCTAACATATAACCTTGAAGCTTTATATTCTTAAGAGGCAAAAAAAAACTGCAGGTGGAGTATTAATTAGATTTTCTGTTTTCTTTCCAGTGTGTAACATGTCCTCGTTGGACTGCGGGAATATCTAAAGAAACACGCCCCACCTCTTGTCAAAATATCCACTGAGTTTCCTGTGCAGCCAACGTCCTGTGTCCTGCACAGGTGAGCAGACTCCATGCGTCGATGTGAACTCCGTCACCAGCAGAGGATAATAACAGACTTGCTTCCCACAAAGCCTCAGTGCAAAAAGCAGGCCAAACCAAGCAAGGTCTCAGCTGTACAAGCGAACAAGGGTGGACATTTAAGTCCTCTTTAGGTTTTCTTTAATACTGTGATCCACAGAAAATGCAGTGAGAGCCCAGTGTGTGACCGTCCACAGGGGGAGGTCAGCTCAGTGCATGTTAGCAACGAATAATTGGCACAATTACTACTCTAGATGTCACGAGTTTTGCACAACTCCTAAAGATACCGTCTATCCCCCAAAACCTCACCCAAGAACAGAAATGATGCTACATTATAGAATTTCCGACTAAGGGAATTTTCTAACAAGTCGTCGTTATTTGCCAGCATTCAGCCTTTTTCGTGGCCTTCAGCTGCTGGTTTTCACTGCTGGCTGAGGACTGCAGCGATCAGGAAGTCAAAACAAGACTGGCTTATCAAATTTAAAACATCCTTTTTGTTTTGAGAACTTTCACACGTGCAATCGAGTGAAGGATAGAGTTAATGGAAAAATGGGTTGCTGCAACAAAGATGCTAAATATCTAGCGCATTGCACTAAAGTCCTTCAGACAATGACCCAACATTTTGTGTTTCTACACAAAGTTGTTAGTGTTCAGTTAAGGTTTTCAAAGGGGATGTTAAAAACACTAAAACTGCACCATGCATTTTCCTCTAAGTATAATTTTTCAACTAGCATCTTCCAGATTAAAGTGATTAATAAACCAGCTGTATAAGTGTCAGTTATCTAGTTCTTTCATAAGTAATCATATGAGAGGTACCGTTTTTCTTAAAATAGTACAAATTGCTTAACATAGTCCGATCCATGCTCATGTCAGCAGACAAGATGATGTGACTGCTGCCCGTCATGGCCTCCTTAATCATGACTGACCCTGAGAAAAGAACAAAAATACTTCCTCATTTGATCAAATACCTTAGAGGCTGACCGTGTTTAACCCTTTCTGTACGCATGGACAATATGTCCAGGGGACAAGCCTTACAGCAGCAACAACTGAACTTTGAATTGAACAAACAATTGAAAGTGCCGCTTTGTTGCCAGCGACTTCAGCAAAACCTCCAGAGTTTAATTTGGCTCACTGCATTATTTGTTCTACATCTGTGAGACATTTATTAACTCAATATTAAACTTAAAAAAAAAAAAAAAAAAAAAAGGAATAAACCAAACAAAAACATGCCGGTGTAAGCATATTGAGCAAATATGAAATCACTGAGAGACAAAGCTGTTGTATATTTGTCTAAAAGGATCACAAGTGGAACAAATGAGAACCCCTGCAGGTTGCTTGCTTGTGGCCTTCCTTGTACACTTTGGGTAGGCCTTTAGAAAGCGATAGCAAGCGAGGATTAGTTCCTGTGTAAAAGCAACTGGTCTTTAAAGGTGGGCAGAGCCTTTTCTATAATCTTACATACCAAACGTACCAGACTTTAGCAGAACTAATTCTTTAATCAGATTAACAAGTGCTCTTTTAGATGTAGAAATCTATGGATTATATTTTTTTTTTTTAAAAAACAGGGCTCAAATTGAAAATACCATCTAAACAGAAAAATGCAAACACTGGGAAAACATCCCAACAACACTGACTGCCAGTTCTGTAGACATAAGAGGCGCTGCTTTTAATTCACCTCCATCAAAGACTTGGTGGGACACGTGTGTGCAAGACTGATAGGGAGACAAAAACTCAGTCACGCCCTTGAAAGGGTGGACACGCTGCACTACAGTGCTGCGAGACCAGCCGTTCTCACCCATTGTCAAGCTTTTATTCCCCCTCTCAAAATACTGCAGGACGATTGTTAATTTAAAAGATAAACAAATAAATACAATCTTTGTTTTCGAAAAGATGTGCACAAGTTCAACTTCAAGGATGGCGTCAACGCAAGAACAAATAATTTAAAAAAAAGTTATTTCAGAGGTCAAATATGTTTAAAAATCAGACTCAACGGCAGCAAAAAAAAAAGATTAAAACTGCTTTGAGCAAAACCCACCACTCTTATAAGCATTAGCCAAAACAACCTTAAATACACCTGCTATAGGTATATAAAAAAAAAAAAAAAAAAATAAAAAAAAAACTGTTTACAGAATGGCTGCACTTAGCAAATGAACAAGCATTTCATGCAGGATTGTATTCAAGTTTATTAACACACTCTGCAACAAGCCTAGTTGTCTGACATAAGATATCGATGAAGATCTCTGCAGTGTCTCATAAAATTATGTGACAAGATTTCATCAAATAAACATTGCTTCACAATCAATTACTTAGTGACAAACCCCCCCCCCCCCTTCTTATTGAAGGAAAAACTACACCCAGGTGAATTCCCTTAAGTCACATAATTCAAATACTAAACACTTAGATGACTACCTTGTTCAACCAGTAGCAGAAACACTTGGTAATGACTCTGTTGTTAAGTGTTTTGAAGAGAAAACACACCCATACACAGACAATTAATGACAGCTGCAGAGAAACAAAGCGATGTCCAACAAATCAATAAGTTCCCTGTAAGATTAGGACATGTTCCTCACTGAAACAAAACAAGCAGGCAAGAAAGACCCAGAATAAACCCCTCTCTGGTGTTATGAGCTGCATTTAAAAACTAAATGAAGCCAGTACTGTATTATTCATACATAAATATACTAAGATAGACCAATTTAAACACGACTAAATGTATTTCACGTTGACATTAATCTTAATAACCTTGACAGAAGTTTGAAAAGAGAAAAAATATATATATTTCAACAAATCTCACAGATGTCTTGCGGCACAGCTTTTGCAACAGACGAGACGCTCAGTCTTTGTTGAGCTGGAGATAAAAGATAAAGTGAGACAGAAACCGATGACGAAGAAACCCCAAAGGGACATGAGTACAGGGGGAGAGAGGAAGGGGGGAGGTGGTAGGAGGAGCGTTAGAAGAGGGGATGAAAGATGTCAGAGGTGAGTAGGACTCATTGTGCGGTGGTGGATCATGTGAGAGTCACACTGGGGAAAAGCTTAAACCCTGGGAAAGCAGCAGAAGTGGTACAAGGAGGCATTCAAATCCTGCTCCTTAGGTCTGCAAATGTATTAAAAAAAAAAACAGCAATAAGTTATTAGTTTATGATTAGAAAATGATGATTTTGTGTCAGCTTTCTGCATTTTAATCTCATCACAAAAGAAATGCCGGCCACGTCCAGATGAAAACACTGGGGATATCACTTTCAGAGTCAAATTACACCCAAAATTTCACGTGGAAGTGAAAACATAAACCATGACCAATATGGCCAAGTTCACCTTGACACTCAAGACTTACAGCCTTAGTAGCAACTATTTTATTACCCTGATTTGTCATCGTGTCAAACTTAGAGAATTTCTTAGAGTAACTTGTAGCATCACATCAATGTTGGTTAAATTAAACATCTGGAAGCTTTGTTTCCAGCTGTGGTTATTGTGGTTAGGGTAACTTTTGTCTGTCAGTGGAGGCACTGACTGGGGTTACCTCTTCGTGTCAGAGAAACAGAATGAGTTGTACTCCTGAGCAGCTCAATAATTTCATATCATTGAGCAGAATCTGCTGAACGTGACTGCAGGCTTCTCTCGTTATGGCGTCCTTGCTGCACTGGCAGTGAGACACTCTGCATGTCTCACATATCGAGGACAGCAGAAGTGACAGGTGGAGCAGCGTTCACCTACTTCTTCTCTGCTAAGCAACGAAGTTAGCGTGACTTAACGGAGTTTACACAAAACTTAAATGTTACTTTAAAAATCCCTACCGTATAAAACAGTGTTAAGCAGAGTTTAACGCCACACTCAGTGAAGAAACACGTGGTTTTTTGTTGTCCTTCCACGCGCGACTTCAGCACAACACCTCAGGTTAGCTAAATGCTAAAACATAAATGCTCACCTTTGCTTTTCTTATTCGGCCCGAGTAGGTTTTTATGAGGTGGCCCCTGTTTGAAGAATCTTTGGTTACTTCCCCGCAGTCACACCAGCCCTGTGCCCTTGAACAGACCACGCTGCTTCCAGTTTTATTTAACGGATTGGACGAGCTGAGCCTACGTCAGCACGTCTTATCGCGAGATCTTGATGGTAGACTCTCGCGAGATTTTCATATCGCACGATGTACGCTACTGGTTTACCCAACATGTGCTCTCTCACACAGTATAATTGAGAAATACGGTGTTTTCACAGCATAAATCAACTAAAATTATTCAACTTGTAGGTCATTCCAGAGCCGAGAAGATCATGTGAAATTTTAGGAATTAAAAACTAAAAACCTGTGCTTTACAGAGAGAAAACAGAACAGTAAAGTTTAAATGAGGTGACCTTAGGTTAAAAAGTGCTTTTTGTTTGTTTTTCTTAGTATTAGCCTCTTAAAATACCAATTACAAACATCAAAATGATTTTTTACAAAGCACTCTAAGACATTCATTCCATAAAACTACTAAAAATCAAATTTATTAATAAGGTGCATTTAAAACGACAGCATCTTACTTAAGTGCTATGGATTAAGAGTAATAAAGAAAGCTTAAGACAACACCAAATCATGCAAGAAAGAAAGCCTTATAAACTAATAAACTAGACTTGAAAAGAAAACAAAATTGTCTCATATGTATTTTCTATACCCACTCTGTCCTGCTCATGGTCACAGGGACAACAGAAATTATATATATACTTCTCAAATAACATGCAAATACTTTTTTCTAAAGCCTATAAACAAGCACACCAAAATATAAAGTAGCTACATAAAAAACCCAACCTGTATGTAAGAAATTAAAAATAGCTATTTGATAAATAACTGAGTGTCAATAATTTCTGCGTCATTGAAAATACAACAGTAACAGAAACCTTTTTTTATTCATAATTAGTATTTTTACTGACTTTAAATACTAGCTTGCTGTCAATACTAATTTCAACTGCAGGCAAACCTGAAATTAAGAGCTTTCAGAATGATTTGTTTTTACAGTGTGGTATGATCCTTTTTATTAAAGCTTTATGAATTCTTTTTAGTCCTTTTTTTTTGCATACAGAAAAAAAACAACTAAACAACATTGTGCTGCTGGTCCAGCTGAACTGTGGATTACCTTGAACGATCCCCTGTGGGTCACAGACACAGACAGATTGGCGTCTTCCACTGACTGCCCACCTTGAACTAAGCAAACACAATACCCTCTGCCAGGGCCTTTACCTCTTTAAGGCCCACAGTTTGCAAAACAGTGCTTTTTCTCTTTCTGCAGCTGTGAAAATGTCAGCTATGGTTAAGGAAAAGAAGTGCAGGTGGTATAAGTTTCAACTGTGTGCTGACTCACAAAAGAAAACAGATTAATATGACTGGAAGCCTTGTTGCTGTTTTTTGACCCAGAAGTTTAATTGAGCCTGATTTACATGACTAAATCAGGGTATTATATAATTCAAACATAAAGTGCAAAGTTTTAACCATCTGCCTGTCGACAATCTGTTCCAAAGCCAAAAACTGGTAAATAATTTTCACCGCTGTCTGCAAAGACTGAGGTGATTTGACTGGCCTGATAAAAAACAAAAACACACACACGTCATGTGCCAGCAGCTGGAAAAGTGGAACAATATTGATAAATTAGTTCTGATTTCACTCAATGTTACTTTCATACAGACAGGGCTGAGAAATCAACAGACCCTGTGATTGGACATCGATGATGGGGAGGAGGAAATCAGTCGCCACTGGTGGTAAATTATTAGTAACTCTTAAACAGTAAACACACAGTTCTTTTTATTTTTTTATGACTAGTTTCCCATTATGTTTATTTGCCATCACTTTTAAATACTGATTACTGAGCCTCTGTAAGATTATGTGACTGGACCTATAATTGCTCCTTTTGTATGACTTCAGTAATTATATGTTTACGCCTGGCAACCAACAGGCATTTCGTAAGATCTAATGATTGGTTAATACCATTTCAGGTGTTCCTAATGTTCCCACGGTGCAATTTTTGAGCCGTTTTACATTATATTTACCTTCAAATTTTAGGAGATGCAAATCAAGAGTTGACATGATTGATGGGATGTGTACAATATGAAAACTCGCCCTAAATACAGCTTTGAGAACATGCACATTACACTGTAGAACCTAAAATTAATCAAACTATTGTAAATCTCCTGCTACACAAAGCAGTTGACATGATTACTGTGAGCGCTCTTGGAAGCAGTGGTTTCACGTTCAAAGATTTAAAGCCTTAAAAGTTCGAGAGCACTTTTCTTACAAGTGGTTCATGTAGTTTTGTGCAGTTTAAGGTCAAGAATGTAAAGTTACCAATGAGACTCCTGTCAGAGGAGATGTAATTAGTTCTTTTTTCCAGTATAATCATTACTCAACTCTGATGTGCTCACACTGCTCTCACACTAAGGAATATGGCATTGTTGGTTCAGTGAATTGTTAACTTAGCATCAGAAAAGTGGAAACCAACACAGTGAGTTCTGTTTTTTTTACTGGTACTTAAACCACTGTAATAAAGGGTTTCTCAGAATAGTAGCACCACAAGGTAGTTTGAAAACAATGTAGTGTGCAGCACACAGAGTGCTGCAAGACTAAACCACTTGTCAGAGATAATTAGAAAACACCAAACATAATGCTTCCCATCTCTTCCAACACCAGAAATACATCCTCTTTTGTGAATGAGCAAAATTTTACTAAAAACAGTTTGACACAATTATTTTATCTAAAGAGGAAGAAAATAAAATACTTTTGTTTTCATTAAACCGACAGTTAACTTTGGATACTTCCTTCTTTTCAGTAGAAAACACCTGAGAAGAAGATTGCAGAGCCACTTTCGTTGTTGCAGATCATCTGCCTCCATCTTATCCTATCCCAAAATCCTCTGACACGCCAGCCCTCTGCCATATCCTCTTTCACAACAATTACAAAAGGATTAGGAATGAGATCATCAGAGGTACAGCACAGGTTGAACGACTGGGAGATAAAGTTAGAGAGGCCAGATTGAGATGGTTTGGACATGTGCAGAGGAGGGACAGAAGGATGTTAGAGATGCAGCTGCCAGGAAAAAGACAAAGAGGAGATATATGGCTGCTGTTAGAGAGGACAAGGAGGTGGTTGGAGTAAGGACAGAGGACGCAGAGGACAGAGTTAGATGGAGGAGGATGACTCGCTGTGGCGACACCTGAAAAGGGAACAACCGAAAGGAAAAAAAGAAGACTAAACAGCCTCTCCTCTGTAGAAAGAACATGGCGACATGGCTTAGGTTGCATCTGAACAAAACACAAGACTTCTGCATAAATGAGACCAAGGCAGAGATATTTACCCATAATGCACAGCAGCACATTTAGAGAAAGCCAACTTCTTTGAATCAGCACAAACACCTCATATCACCTTTCAGCACGGTGGTGGAGGGCTAAAGATTCAGGCTTGCCTTACAGTCACACAGCATGATCACCTTGCAGTGATGGAGCCAGTCATGAATTATTTTTGTGGATTCTTGAGTAAAATGTGAGGCCATCTGTCCAACAGTTAAGGCTTGCCTGAAAATGTATCATATAGCAGGAGAATAATCCCAAACACAGCAGCAAATCTACAACAGAATGGCTTTAAAAACGAGAAAAGAACCAAGGTGTTGCAATGACCAGTCAATGACTTGAAATGTGTGAAACCTTAAAAGACTTGTGAATGAATGAAGGCTGACCAACCTCATTGAACTGAAGCAACACTGTAAAGAAGAGTGGACCACACGTCCTCCACAACACCTTGGGAGATCACACAGAAGACAGTTACTTCAGGCTGCTGTTGCTGAACTTCATTCTACAAAATAGTGAATAAGGAATGTTAGTTTTTCCACACACTTCAGCATTTAAGCTCAGTTTTTGTTAAACCAAAAACAGTAATTTCATGTGTTGTTTATCTGAGGTTGTGTTTACCTCCTTTTTAATTGCAGTAAACCTTAAAACTGAAAGTGGGTGAGTGTTCTTACTTTTATGACACGCAAAAGCGACAACATTTTCATTCGCCTGGACACTTTCTGTGATGAGTAACTCAGGAAACGTTAGCGTGCAAATAAGCTACGATTGTCTGCTTGGTAATTTTTACCTGCTGGTGTGCCTCAAGTGTGGAAGAAGAGGTTTAGTCATGCTACTTCTCAAACCTGCGTTTCGAAACACAAGTTAATACAAAAATAAGGAACTACAAACAGAGAGTGAGTTTGTTTCACGGGGTAAAATCAAGATGAGATCAGGTCATTTTAAATGGCTAAAAATGAACCTTATCTCAAGAACTAACTCTCTGAGGTGCGAGAGACTTTTATGAGAAAAAAGAGGCCCCGTGTTTCCCACAGTGCCACAAGAACCTCTTTCTGAGGTGAAGTCCATTACGAGCTCAACCTTTTCAGGATGTAAACTTCGTAACAGTGATCTTGTCTTTGAGGAAAGCTAATGGGGGTGGTGCAACAGAAAGAACAGCTGTATTTATGGTCTTTAATTCGTAAAGTCTTGTGTTGCTGGAAATAAGTAAACAAGCCTGATAATGATAACTTGTTCTGTGTTCACTGAAAGAGAGCTTTTAATAGCATGATTCCTACAAGCCAGCTCAAGGAGTTTTACTTCTCTTTGTCTCACCCAGCTTTGCAGGTGACTTTCCGGCTCTTATTGCGTTCATGATAGAGGAAGTGCAAATAGAAGTGCAAAAACACTGAACACGAGGTGGAGGTTAAAATCTGGTTCATAATCTTCTCCACATCTGCATTTTTTTTTAGGATTTTGCAATTAAACTCAAACTCTTTCGACAAGACCAATTCCGAAAAAGTTGCGACATCATGTAAAATGTAAATAGAAACATAACGCAATGATTTGAAAAAATCTCATAAACACCTATTTTATTCACAATGGAAAATAATCCACATATTGAGTGTTTAAATTAGGAAATTGTACATTTTTCTTTTGGAAAAATAAGATAATTTGGAACTTTATGGCAGCAACAGATCTTGTTGGAACAGTGGAAACAAAAGGCTGTAAAAGTGACTGATATGAATAAGAAACAGCTGGAGAAGCATTTTGCAACAAATTAGGTTTTTGGGCAACCGGTCAATAAGAGGACTGGGTATAAAAAGAGTATTTTAGAGAGGCTTTATCTCTCAGAAGTGAAGATGGGCAGAGGTCTACCAGTCCGTGAAAAACTGCATCTAAAAAAGTGGAACAACTTCAGAATAATGTTCCTCAGTGGAAAATTGGTAAGACTTTGAATATCCCATCATCTACAGTTCATAACATCATCAAAAGATTTCAAAAAGCTGGAGAAATCTCTGAGCTCAAAGCACAAGACTGAAAGTTAATATTGGATGTCCATGGTCTTCAGGCCCTCAGGGGCCACTGCATTAAAAACAGATCTGATTCTGTTCTGGACATCACTGCATGGGATCAGAAACACTTTCACAAATTAATTAATATAAACACAGTTCACTGTGCCATCTACAAATGCAGGTTAAAGCTCTATCATGCAGAGAAGAAGCCAAGTGTGAACACCATCCAGAAATGTTGCTGTCTTTTCTGGGCCAAAGCTCGTTTAAAATGGACTGAGACAAAGTGGAAAACTGTTCAAATTAAAAACTGAAATTATTTTTGGCATGGGCAGTTTACGCACCTGGAAATGCACCATCAATGCAGAAAGGTACTGTATATATAAATTTTAGAACAACACATGCTCCCATTCAGGTGGCATCTTTTTCAGGGAAGGTCTTGCATTTTTCTGCAAGACAGTGCTAAAGTGCACACTGCATCCATTACAACAGCATGACTTCTTAGTAGAAGAATCTGGACGCTGAATTTGCCTGCTTACAGTCCAGATCTCTCACCAATTGAAATCATTTGGCGCATCATGAAAAGAGATATCTGCCAAAGACTAATGAAACAGCTAGAATCCTTCATCAGACAAGAATGGGACAACATTCCCTCCAAAACCTCCAGCAGCTGCTCTCCTCAGTTCCTAGATGTTTATGTTGTCAAAAGAAGAGGGCATGTGTCATGGCCCTGTCCCCACTTTGTTGAGATGTGTTGCTGCCATAACATTCAAAATGACCTTATTTTCCATATGTTTACTATGTTCCATTGTAAGTAAAATATGGGTTTATGAGATTTGCTAATCAATGCAGTCTGTTTTAATGTACATTTTACAAAATGTCCCAACTTTTCTGAAATTGGAGCTTTAGCCTAAAATACCAAAACTTAATGACGCCAGCTGAGTGTAAAGTTACTCATGAAACCTTTTGGCTTTAAGTATATCGTTGATAAATTCTATGTTTTATCAAATTTAGCAGAGTTGTAGCTAAGAAGCATTTCTTCAGAGACGTGAGTGTCACTGAGTCACTGTCATGAGGTTGTTACTTTTTAATCTATAAACTGTAGAGCTGGTAATGATAAAATCCTTGGGTTAAATTACAACAAAAGTTTAAGAAAGGGTCCTAAAACTACAAGGGTATAGCTAGGCTTTCAGTGCAGTTTCACACTGGTGACAAGGATCAGCTGAGCTGGGCTAAAACGTTCAAACATCTGGTTTGTGGTTGGCTTGGAGTGAATCAGTGAATCTGATTTAGGGCTTGGTTTGGGGGTGTGGAGTAACCGTTTTCTGCAGCTGCTTAGGCTCTGCCACACAGACGCACACCTGCAAGACCAAACTGAACCGACACCAAACCAAACTTTCCCCTGACACTCGTGGAAAATCTGCTAAACGCAACCATGAACAAAGTGAAGCTTTGGCCAGAATGCATGTTGACACTGGCAATTTGTTTTGTGTTTTTCCCCCTTGTAAGGCAGATATTTAGGTGCAGAGGGCAAATTTGATTAGTTGTGGTGGCCATCTTGAATTTGGTTGATTACTTTCTGAGAGTTTCATTAAAATCTGTCCAGTGGTTCATGATGTTTTGCTAACAGACAGAGTTGACTCCAACAGTTAATGCCAAAGCTTTAAGCAAAAGTTTCATGCAATGCGTAGAGCTTGGATTATGTGTTGGGGATGACTCTCAGCTGCAACCACACAACTTTGTAGCTGAATATCTGCAAAAGTGACTGAGTTATAGTCATGTTTGTGTTCCCTAAGGTCAGTTGGCTGTGGCAGCCATCTTGAATCGGGTTGACCCCAAAGCCTAATCGGTTTTAGATGTTCACCCAATGATTATTTTCTGACAGTTTCATTTAAGCCTGCTGTGTGACTCATGAGGTGTTTTGCTAACGGACAAATGCACACATAGGCCAAAATATTATCACACGCCTTTCTGCAGCAACCAATCATAATTTAATGATGTAAAGAAATGTTAGTCTGAGGACATGCGGTTACATGACTTTTTCAAACACTCTGCTCAGCATGAAGGAACATGCGCTTTCTCTGATCGCGCTTTTTTAACTTGAGTTGTATCTTCGTGTGTCACCTTAACCGGCCCAACTGCAATGCATCACTTTCTGAGAAAAGATATCCTTATCAGGGTCCCACCCTCCTGCAGGGAGGAAACCCAGAGACAGCACAATCTATACACCCGCCTGCTGCAGTGTGTGTGTGTGTGTGTGGTGGTGGTGGGTGGGGGGGCGGCGTTAGTGTGACGGACTCCCTTCCTCTGCAGGTAGACGCTCCCCTGGAGTGGACAAAGACTTGATGTATCACAGAAAATGTTACAGCATCACAGTTAAGACTCTTCAGTTTCTACAAGGAAGCAGTAAGGAAGCACAAAAAAAAATCAATTTCTTATGCACATATTTCCTCCTCAGTCTGCCACTATATAATATAGCTGCTTAAAAGGAAGTAAAACCCAAAAGAAAGAAACCACATTTATACGAAATGCTTCATAGATGATGCAATTTTCAACCAGAATGATGGCACCTGGGGACCTGCTGAAAGAAGTGGGGGGGCTGTTTTTTCAAGTTTTTTTTTTCCAGCTCCTCCCATAGAATATCTTATCTGTATCAGAACAGGCCAAGGTTTGAGTGCACAGCAATTCCCATTTAGTTTAAAAAAAATAAAGAAAGAATAACAGGTTACTTCATGCCGCAATTTCTTTAGAATCGCCTTGTTTTTCTACCTAAATTTCTTGTAAATCTGAAAACTGACAGTTTAGTTCACACAAGTAACAATGACTTGGTTTTGAACTAAATCATTTCACTCCTATACCACTTCAAAAAACTCTCAGTGAACATAAAGAATGATTAAGCTTTAAGTTTTTAGAAGAATTCTTTTGTTTGTTTTCTGTTCTTGAGTGTGAAACCCATTGCAGGTGAAAACACAACAGCGACCTCATGTGGTTGACAACAAGAACTATACCACTGGTGAAATAAAAAAATATTTATTATACAAGCATGTCTCAGGCTCTTTTTCAGAGTGTGAAAACAGTAACACGTAACAAAACCCTCACAAACACACATGAATCCACACAGAACGTCACGTAGCGTCCTCTCACCACTTCACACCTGCCGTCAGGTCGGCTCAATCTGTGTTTCAGTGGCTGGGTCGGAACGGGAACGGCATCGCCGTCATGAACTGCTGAGCCGGGTACTGAGCGTGAGGGGCGGGGTGAGGGGCCAGAGATGTGTGGGGCGTGTGAGCGGGGAGCGTGGCGTGTGAGGCGATGGGCGAATGAGCAGCATGCGGGCTGTAGGCCAGCGGAGGGGTGTGGATGTTGTTGTAGTACATCACCGGGCCGGACAGCACCAACTGGAGCAAACTGGAACACAAACATACAAAAGAGTCATGTCTGGGTTTATACAGTAAATCACACATGGATACAGGCCGAGGTATGCAAAGTACCAACATAAAAACAACTTCACAAGGACTTAAGAGATGACAATACATTACACAAGTATGTATATTTGATGTATAGCGCTGATAGTGTGGAACCTGGTTGTATAAATGATGAAGGTTCTGAGGCCCCTCCATACTACTGCGTATGTTTAAAAAGAGACTTTTTCTGCTTGGTTTGCGCCTCCCATCCACACACAAACTGTGTTTGGTGGGGAAAACATTTTTTTATAAACCTGCTATCCAAAGTGAAGATTTTTACAAGTCTGTGTAGACTTAAATTACGGCGCTTTTCAGATACGATGACTGCAGCAGCCTCTTTTGCACGTGCCCATCTTCACTTTGTGCCTCAAAAACTAAAACATTAATGAAATAATTTTTACAGAATTTTACAAACATTTATGTTTAGAGTCAACCCAATTCAAGATGGCCAACCTACCTTTGAAAACACAAAAATGACTATAACTCAGCCAATTATACAGATATTGAGCTAAAATTTAGCATGGTAGTAGCTGAGAGTCCATCCATCCATCCATTTTCTTTAGCCGCTTCTCCATTCCGGGTCGCAGGGAGCCGGTGCCTATCTCCAGCAGTCACTGTGCGAGAGGCGGGGGACACCCTG
>JAOXNZ010000092.1:20033026-20045946 GCA_028566095.1 Kryptolebias brasiliensis
CACCCAAAACTTTGTCAGGCGATGTATCTCTGTTACTGCATGCATACTCTAAAGATTCTTTCAGTAGAGAGACTGAATATTAAAACTGAAGAGTTCCACAAAGTTATTCCTCATAAATATTTCATACATTCATTTCCCACTTGAAATATAGAAATACACAGCAAGCAGTGAGGTTTAAGCTCCACGGGATGTTCTACAAAGAGGGTTCAGGGTTTCTTTGTGTTACCTGACCTGATTCAGAAGCATTAGATACTAGGACGGTGGTTTTGAGCTCTCTTTGCTTTTAGCTCTGACACCGTGTCATTTCACCTGAAACTCACTTAAAACAAAATTGCTCTAATCCGATCAGCGTAGAGTTAAAATAAACAAAATATGTGCAACATATGGGCCATTTCGCAACACCAAGTCAGGCATGGTTTCCATAGTAGCAATGATGCAGGAGGTGCAGACCTTTAGTGTTCATCTCCGATTGATTATTTGGTTTTCATTCTTTTTTTTTTTTTTTTTTTTTTTTTTACTTCCCATTAAAACTCCTGCTGGGAAAATGTCTCTCAGTCAGTGTTGTGTAGCGGTTAAATGTGCCAATTAAAATGCAAACAGCATCTAAATGTAGTACGCTGTCTGACTCTGAAGATCCCTTTCTGTCCTCCTTTCATCCAAAAACTCAGCATTTATTCAGCACTTTTAGTTTTGTCCCCATGTTTGGTTCCTTCGAACACATCAGGAACCCTCTGGTTATACAGTGAGTGCTGGTTTGATTCCCTTCTGTACCCGTTCACCTGACTTAAAGTTGGGCACCACTGATACCTGGTGAAGCCATTAATCCTGCTTTATAGTATATTATCTGGGTAAGAGGGAGCGTTTTGGACCGGTCTACACTATTCTGGATATTTTTTGAAACCGGTATCATTTTTTTCCTTAATTTCTGAACAAATTTTAACTTACACATTATAACAAAAACGCTGCAATACCCACGCTGCGCCACTAGGTGGCAAGGGCATTCACATTATCAAAACACAGACTGTTCCTTTTCAGCCAGCCGGGCATCAATGACCTGGGTAGAAGTGATGACGAGCAGCAAAGGAGGAGATAACTTTATAAATGGAGGAAAAAAAACCGTTTGATGGTGGGAGGAAGTTTCACCTTAAATGTAGGACGACCAATCGCAATCTGCATTTTATCATGTCATTAAAAGCTGACATAAATGTGCAATAGAGACAAAGAAATATTAAAAATCACCTGCTGGTTCACACTAAGCCTGTAATTCATCATATTCAGAAGATTGATTGACTTTATTCATTATGATTGGACCTTGAAAAAGTTTTGTGAGATAGTGAGTTTAAGTGGGCGGCGTACGCCGGTCTCGCTGCTGGAGCTGAGCGGGGCACCCAGCTGATATGTCGCTCGAAACGGGGTGCAAACTCTGCCTACCTGACAACCCGCTCTGTCAGCCGGGCTGCAAACGGTCAGCCACAGAGAAAGGACCTGCTTAACTTGGCTAAAAAGTCTAAAACGTACCTTTTTTTCTTTGTTACCGTTTACAGTTTTATCTCAGTGATTAGTTACCTGCCTGTGCATTTTCTTTTATTTGTTTTTAAAAGTTTAAATGGCCTACCTCTCTAAGCTGCTTCACCCGTACTCTCCTGGAGGGGGGGGGACACAGCTTTTTGTGTTGCTGCTCCAAGATTAAGTAACGATCTTACATGGTCTCATATCTGACGTGCCCCTTCACTGCCCACTTTTAAAACTCTTCCAAAAACAAATTTTTATTCCTTGGCTTTTGGCACAGCCTGAGACTTGTTCTTGTTTTTACTTCCGTTTTATTGTCTCTACTGAGTTTTACTGTTGTTTTAACTGTTTTTAGTCCTTGATTTTACATGTGCAGCACTTTAAAAACAAGCACAGCTGCAACAAAGTGCTTTATAAATAAAGTAGTAGTAGTAATTATTTCAGCACACAATCAAAGTCTGACAGCGACAGGATCAGGATAAACTGAGACGAATGTAAAAAGAAACAATAAAAACTGCTTTAAATTTGCGTTTCCGGGGCAACAAGTGATAATGGAAACAGGCTGCTACATCATTGCTTCTCATACATTGTTTATCTGAAGTTCATATGGAAAACACTAAAACTGAGCTTCTTCACTTTTCAAAAGAAATCTTTGTTTCTCATCAAAAACTGTGTGGACAAGTGGTGCAAAACTGTTTTAAAAGTCTCTGGAGTAGTGTGGACGGGGCATTTGTGCAAGTATTCTAAAGACTTTATAATCCAAATTCATGACCACTTCTCTACTTGATGTGAAGATAAAACCTGTAGACCTAAAAGAATAAAAAAATAATAATAAAAGTAACTTGAAATGTAAAATGTATCCTTTAAAATCCTAAATAATTTTGAAAAGTCAGATTGTGACTATTTTCAACCCCAGCAGGCACGCAGTGCTTGTGACCGTCTACTGTACACAAACACTGAATAGTCTTCTTGCACAAACAGTAACTAGTCGCTTCGCCTCCTTACAGAACGTTCTGATCCTCTATGTGACAGTGTAGAGTTCATCCTTGTTGCTCTGACAGAGTGTGTACCCACAAACCCGAGGACTCCAGTTCCAGCTCCAGCTCCAGCTGAAGCCCCTGCTCCAGCCCAGCTCCTCCACGTTCTTCTCCTTCGGCGGCAGCAGGAACACCACGCAGCTGGCAACCAGGATGTGCCACAGAGAGTGTGTGTAGTAGTAGTTGTCCTCCGTCTCGGCGAAAATATACAAGCAAACCCCGACGAGGGCGCAGAGGGCTCCGGGGATCAGGAAGAAGACCCAGCGCTGCCAGGAGGGCGGATAGCAGTGTCGGCGACGGACCCCTCGGTACACCTGGGAACACCGGAGGGTTTTAGCTTTGCTGCGTCGATGGTACGACCTCAACGTACGCAAGAGTTTGATTCTGACGCTTACCCAGGTGATGACCATGAACAGTATGGCACAGAGGATGGGTCCCAGCAGGTTCCACAGGCCCTTTCGGTCCAGTTGCATCGACATGGCTATCAGCAAAGCTCCGAGCATAAAGAGAGTCTACACACACAAGGAAAGACCATTAAACATAGAAATACCTCACAAAGTGTACTTTAATATGACAGAAGAAGAGATAACAGTCTCTTACATATTTGATTGTGTGTCGGACACGAGCCATGCACAAAATGGTGACCCAGATGGCACAGATTGACCCCAGGAAGTCACAGTACTGCAGGGCATCATAGTCCATTATGCACATAACCGCTACGCCCGGCTGGTCACATGCGTGGTAGAACTACAAGGCATGAAAGTTCATTATTAACTGAATGTGAATGATAATAATGATGCGTTGGTGTTTGCTTTACCGTAGAGAAGAACATGGTGAAGAGGTAGACGGAGGCCTCAGTGATGTAGAAGCGTCTGACGGCCACCACTATGGCAGGCAGGAAGAACAGGTTGCTGAGCGTCAGCAACAGGGTCGCTGCCACCTGACGGAGGTACGACTGGGCTGTCGAATCGTCGGTGCAGCCCCAACCCTTCCAGCCTGCAGACATTGAAACGAAACCAACTTCTGACCGCGATCGCTTAAAGACACCGTGCCGATCGAAGTGTGGATGTGTGTCGTACCAGCCGCGCAGACGCAGGCAGCGTACAGGTAGCTGTAGGATCTCAGCAGTCGACATTCACCGTACGGCCCGCAGTCCTCCACGCAGGCACTGATGAACACCTCTGGGACCACAGACACCACTGACGTGTTACCACAGTTACTGCTGCAGGAAACACAAAACCCACATTTATGTATCGCTCAAAAAGATTTCACAACAAACAAGATTTTAAACTACGGCGTAGAAACAGACTTGAATGCTTTTGGTTTCAGCAAAGAGAAAAAAGCAGAGATACTGCAGAAATAAAGAGACTATGATACTACAGCAGTGTGTGTGTGTGTGTGTGTGTGTGTGTGTGTGTGTGTGTGTTACCTGTTGCATGTGAGCTGCAGTGTGAGGTACCATGTTGCGGACTGAGGAAAAGGCAGCCTGATCACAGCTTTAGGAACACTGACATTCACACCAACACTATATCCTCCAAACAGAGCTGTCGATGAAGAAAACACAGTTATTTCTTTGTCTCCAGGAGCTCATTATTGTCCCCTTACAGAAACTTAGCGAGGACATCATCAAAAGCTTAGCCGTAAAATTAAACCACTGTACTTTGAAATAAATTATACTGCCTGCCGCCAAAGCTTTAAACAAAGCTATTGCACGATCTGTTAGAGCTCAGAGGAGGTGTTGGGGATGACTCTCAGCCAAATTTTAGCTGAATATTTTGTAAAATTGGAGTGAGAGCCATTTTTGTGTTTGCTTAGGTTGATGAGCAGTGGCAACCATCTTGAAGCAAAAGTTATTTAGCTGTAGGTGTACATCCAATGATTACTTTCTTAAGAGTTTCAATAAAATTCGTATTTTTACTTGATATTTTGCTGACAGACAAACAAACACATACATAAGTTTAGGTCTGACAAGACTGACAAGCCTATGGCTTGTTAAAATAAAGCCAAAGAGGACTGCTGCCATCTTTAAACAACTTCAGTCTCAACCATTTCAAAGTGATTTGTTGGAATGCTGTTTTATAAATCTTTATACTGCCTTCAGTTTTACATTACACAGTTATCTAAATAGAATTCTGTGGCTATTTTTAAGTGCAACAGTTTGTAGACGCATCTCTGGTCCAGCCTGGGATCAATTCCAGAGATGGGGATAAAATCGACTTTTAGATCAATTCTGAATCAATTTTCAAATGTCAAAAATTGAGTTAAGCTGTGCCACAACTTTAAGAGCCACCAGTCGTCACTGTGCGGTTCTAGTTGTCTTAGTAGAGCTGCCGTAACATCCTGTAGTTGAAACCTTTTGCAGTGGGTTCACATCTGTTTCGCTTCTTTGCTGAACCCTGAACAATATCTGCTTGTCAGTAATACCTGAAGTTACAACATGACTGTCTTTAGTAAAGACTTGGAAATGTTTGATTTGTGTATCAATTTCCAGTGATAAACACAATGTTAATCGCATTAGCTCTTCTAAGGTGTTTTCAGTGTTAAGTTAGCGTATATGCTAATTGTTGGTCAGCAGCCTGTGATTAATAGGGTTTGTTGACAGGTGTTATTGTGCACTCTTTATTAGGCATGTTATCAATGTTTATTTACCTAAAAAGAAAATCTGTAAATTTGTTTTTCTCTCTCTGTATGTCAATGTCACAGTATTTTGGATAAACACGGCTCTTTCCAGGTGCCTCCTGCTGTTTTTTCACATACCTGATAAATACAGACAAGTGAGATGCATATGTAATCGTTTTATAATCACATGCCAGCTCTCTGAATCGTCATCGAATCAAATCGTGAGGTGCCTCAAGATTTCCACCTTTAATCAAATCTGGCATATTTCTGCCAAAATAACCATGTCATGCAAAATTGCTGGAGGTGGAAAGGTTTATGAAACAGCTTTCGTGTAAACTGCTATGAAATATCAAAGACTGAAGTTGCTTAAAGATGGCAGCAGTCCACTTTGGTCTTGGTTTTGTTTTAACGAGCCGTTAGCGGTTCAATCCTGGAAGAATTAAACTATTTCTCCAAACTGGTCGTTCAAGGAGCTATCTACAACAGGTAAGATATTAACTGTTTAGCGCTTTTTCAGAGCTCCACTTCAAAATGGTTGGAAAATTTGGCAATTTTTACCTGTGCGACAAGGTTGAGAGTGGTTGAGTTCAAGGACCGGAGCCCAGGGAGAAAAACAGGCAACCACACTGCTGCTGTTCCCCATGGTTGCATTAGTCTACGTTGGAGAAAAGAAACAGAAAAACATCATGACAGCCTTCAGTGTGCCTCTCTGGTCTAACGGCACCGTGTGATTCCGTGTCTCGGTGTTACTCACAGAGTTGAGCGTGAGCTGCAGGTTGAGTGTTCCCCCGGTGGCGTGAGCGTGCAGCGGGTAGGTGAGGAGCGTGGGGTGTGTGTCCGCGACGCTGACGTTCGGTCCGTTGACGGGCGTGAAACGGAGCGACAGAACGTCTAGCTCTTCGTACAGCACGGGCACGCTCAACACACACGCCGATGCCAGCGGTGGCGTTATCCGCGCTGCAGATGCGTTGCTAAAAGCGACTGCGGCCGAATTCACCGAGCTGTTTCCTGCTGATGACGAGTTGCTGCTGCTGCTGCTGCCACGGAGCACTGCAATGTCATCGTCTGCTTTAAGGCCTACACTTTTTGGTTTGCATCCCACTGAAGTAAACACACAGAGGAAGAAATTAAACACAAAGAGCGCATTAAAACGGACATGTAACGTGGTAAAGCTCAGTTTCAGAGTTCCTCTGTTCACCTGTGTAGTTTGAGACAATTGTAAAGGTCACGGTACGGTTGACTTGGCTGCTCTCCACGACGACTTGTAACCAGGTGTCCCACGGTGGGTGAGAGAGGGACGCAGAGCAGCTGATCCCTGAGCAGTTCATTGTCATGGGGTCTTGCTGCAGAGACGCAGAGCCGAGTCTGAGGAGCAGCGAACAGTTTTTGATCTCTGCTGCTTTCCCTGACGAGCAGTCAGTCACTGAGATCGAAACTGAGGAGGCAAACTCTGGAACGTACAACCTAAGACACAAACAGCTCCATTCAATACACCTGCTAATTGGGCAGTAGGTAATGGCAATAAAACACAAAAATACTAAATTACTTAAGGCGCGCAGGTGTGTCAGGGGCTGCGGTCTGTGTCAAAAACGTGCCCCGTTGTAAAACAGGCGTGTCCACAGCCCTCCTGATTGATAGCTGAGGCTGGAAGAAATAGGAGCAGGACGGAAAACCCTAGAAGAGCAAAACAAAAAATAAATTTATTACAATTAACATCTACAGATCTGCCCGTCAGCCTCTTCCTTCATGTAGATCAGCGCATTTCAAACTGTTTTCATTATGAAGTCTTTTCACTGACGTCACTACAAAGAACGCATCGATATCTTGGAGGACAAAGACTGTAGAGGACACACACAACTGTACAGAAGAAAGCTAGTATCAAATGTAGCTATCGTATGAAACTAGGTCAATTTACAAAGAAAAAGCTGAACATTATGTCGGTACCCTTCCACAAAAATCAAGAAAACAACTGCTGTGTCTGGCCAAACGCTCCAGTTTGGTCTCTTCAGTCCAAGAAACTTCCAGCCATTGAAAGAGCACTTTCTGTGTACTTCTGGTGCCAGTTCTAAGCCCAGGTAAATGGTGAGGGTTGCATTAGAAAGGGCATCAGGTGTAAAAATTGTTACAAAGCATTGTGAATTGTGAATTGGTCAGGGTCCGGTGCTGTTAACCAGCAGGGTGCCAGTGGGTCTTCGGAGGCAAATGATCTGTTGTAGCGATCCCAGACAAGGGAGCAGCCGAAAGTCAAAGAGAAAATCCAAGAAACGTCTCCCAGAAATTTTTGGGGTGTCAGTATGCGTTTTGATGAATTCCTGTCTGGCTCTTTTGCATTTTTCTGCCAAAAGTGGAGCCTCCTAAGCCTTCTTTCATGGAGTCTAATATGATACAAAATGTGACGGATGGTGGGATCAGAAAGGGACGTACCTGGACCTGGACACCATCTGTCTGATCAACCTGGGGTTGCATTTCCTCTTGCGTCCACATCTTGGGAGGTTGGCTAGAGTCCTATGAACCTTCTACTTTTAAACAATATTGCCAGCTGTTATCAGAGGAACATGAAGCTGCTTGGAGATGGTCTTGTAGTCTTTACCTTTAACTTGGATATCTATAATCTTCTTTCCGAGCTACTCAAACAGATCTCAGCTTTGCTTTCTCTGCTCCATGTTCCATACCAAACTTTGTTGACTATAATCACACAACCAGTTCATGCTTGGTTGGACAAGAGCTGTCTCAGTGGCCTACTTAAAGGTGAACAGGGCTGTTACTACTGGCAAGGTGAGATGTTATTTTTGCTTTTATTAAACAAATGATATGTGCTAATCACGTGCAACTCGTTGGCAGCCTTCACTGCAGTAGGTTGTTGTTGTTGTTCTTTTGGCTTCTTCAGGGCAGTAGGTATACAAGTTCAAAATGTCTTTAGCCTGAAACTGCAATTAAAGTGTAAAAACATTTGCAAATTTAAGTGCGCGGGCTAAAATCATGTTTACTGTACGTGCAAACAAGTAGTTCTGCATCACCACCAGCCTGGTGAGATAACACTACAAAACTTTTCAACTTGAAAATGTAAGCTAGCTCGTTTCCTCTAGGAACAAAGTAACAGAGACTAGCCTAATATGAAGTGATCGGAGCGGACATAGAGTAGAGCTAAATCACATGAATTCAACTCAGGCTTTTCTTGGAAATCACAAAAATCACCTACGTTTTGATAATTTCTCTGTTTTCTCACCCGGTTTGTGATAATGGCTGATAAATGATAAAAACTGATAATCTTCTTGTCCCCTATGTCCGCTGTTTATTCTAGTAGCACAAAACCGTGAAAACCGTGGCATTGTATGTCGATAAAAGAACTATAGCGTACTGATCAACGTGGGGTGGAGGAACTAACAAAATACCGACTGTCCTTAAAAAATGGCGCTAAGGAAGTTTAATGTCAAGAGAGAGCTCTACGAGAAAGAAATTACAAAAAAAAAAAAAAAAAAAACATTGAAATAATCAAAATAATATAATGCACACATGTAAAATGTATTCAAATACTTAAAACCATAGTTTCAGTGGGAAATCTGCAAGATCATCAGAGCATTAAAAAAAATGTTGTTCAGCTACTTAACAAACAAAACAATCCATCTCTCTGGTTGAACAGGTTGGGTTAAGAAGGAACTTTGTAATTACACCATTACAGAAACACAGCCTGTTGATCTGCACACCAGTGTTCTGTTCACTGACTCGAATTTGAAATAAGACAACAGTGATAGGCTATTCCGCTCAGATTTCCATTTAACTGTAACAGATCAGTATTGAGTCACGTTTTATCCCCCTACAGCAACACTTGTGTCTATCACAAGTCTTCATTTCATCCATATCCTTCAAATCACAAAGCAACGCTCCAGTTTCTCCGTCACCCTTTCTAACCCACAGCTCTTTAGTTCCCAGCGAACTCCGCTTGGAATTGTTGTTGAGACAAAAACAAGAAATCTGATCTTAAGGAAAAACTAACAACAAAAGCAGCTGGTTCATTCAGAAAAAACAACAACAACAAAGAAAAAGAGCCAGAAACTGCTTAAGATAAGCTAAAATAAGCATGTATTATAAAACAGCAACAACTCTAAATTAAATTCACTTTTGTGTATGTCTAACAAAATCACATGCCTTTTGCTTCCACCTATATTGGTTAAACATGATCTAAAAAATGTTGTGAACAACGCAGTCTTATTTTCAGGTAATATTGAAGTATTGCTGAGCATGTAAACACAATCACTGATTTCTTTCTATTGATTTGGATTTGGCAAAACATGACCACATGACATGTTAGCTCAGTATCTGTAAAACTGACTGAGTTATAGCCATTTCTGTGTTTGCTAAGGTCACTTAGCTGTGGTGGCCATTTTGAGTTGGATTGATTCCAAAAGTTAATCAGTTGTAGATGTCCATCCAATGATTACTTTCTTAAAGTTTCATTATAATCCATCTAGTGGCTCATGAGATATTTTGCTAACAGGCAAAGAGGATTGACTCCAACAGTTAATGCTTGGGTTTAAGGCAAAAATGTCACACAATAAGTAGCACCTAGAGTGTGTGTTGTGAATTACACCAAGCTACAACCACAGCAAATTTTAGCACAATATCTGTAAAACCGAATGAGTTAGAGCCGTTTTTGTAAGGTCAGTTGACTGTGGCAGCCATCTTGAAATGGAGTTGAATTAAAAGGTTAATCATTTGTATTTTGCTAAACAACGTCGATTCCAAAAAGTTAAATGCAAAGTTCAGGCAAAGATCTTACACATTCTGTGTTGGGGATCAGTCTCAGCTACTGCCACACCAAAATTTTGTTTAATATCTGTAGAATTTGCTGGGTTTTAGGCATTTTCGTGTTTTTTTAAGGTCAGTTGGTTGTGGTGGCCATCTTGAATCAGGTTGACTTCAAAAGTTTAGCAGTTATAGAGGAGCATCAAGTGATTATTTCCTAAACGTTTCATTCATATTGGACCAATGGAGATATTTTTTGTAATGGATGAATACACACACACACACACACACACAGATGCAGGCAAAAACATTATCATCCACCTTGGCCTTTCAGAAGTGGAAGAGTAAGAAGAGACAGCAAAACTAAAATGTAAGAAAAACCTCTGCACAAACCTTTTGTTCGATGCGCCCGTCATGTTCAGGTAAGTGAGCAGCGACGAACCAATCGCCCGGAGCTGGGTCAGAGAGGTTAAAGGTTGTGGAGCTCTGTGAGGTTACCGGGAGAATCAGAGACAAACTGGGGCTCCAGAGCGTTGCATTGGGAAACACCGACCCTGTCGGGTTTATGACTGGAGGGGCGCCCCATCGAAGGTGGCTGGAAAACAAAGAGAAAATGTTGGGTTGAAAAGAAAAGAGGCACAGCTAGAAAATTCTGCAGAAAGTAAGAACGAGACGAAGTTAGAAAACTACAAGAAGGGTAAGCTGTTTTCATGGTGGAGAGTTTTATGTCCTACATAGTGACGTTGTGTTGGCCACAGTTGAAGTTGTGGCCTTTTTTCACTGAGAACAACCAGCGAGCGACGGCGGTCTCCTCCGGTATCTGGAACCTCTGCAGCCTGACGTTAGCGTACCAGCCGTACTTTGACAGCTTCTGCGCAGGCTTGGACAAAAGCTCTGATGCAAAAGTCACCTGTCCATCTGTAGGAGGAAAACTCGGCTCGGTTAGAAACGCAAACCATTTGCTTTACGGTTAGTGCAGCAGAGTTAGCAACAAATGGTTGACAAACACAATTGTAGCTGTACTTTGAGGATTGAAATAAGCATCAGTAATAAAAGCAGGTCTACTAATAACAGGACTCTTATTCTGAAAAACTTTGGCAAGGCAGGAAAATTTCACCTCGATAATCCAAACACTGGTGACTGAAAAAGTCCGTTGTTGGACCTCAGAGGCATTTAGAGAGCTCTGTTCCTGCAGTCAGTTCAAACAGGAGTATTTACACCTGTATTACCCTTTCTGTAAGGCTCAGAGACAAAGACAGAACAGGGTGAGGTGGACTTTGTCTCCGAGCTGATAGCTGAAGTGATCACAGTATGAACTCAATATGTAGCTGGGAGCTTTTCATTTTAAATCAGAGTGAAAAGGTGATAAACTATGGAATTTGGGGGGCTTTTAAGTGATGGTGGACATGTTTTTTTCATATGCATTAATGCAATACTATTCATAAGTTGTATGTATAAATATTTCACAAACGACAGAAAAACTTAAAGAAACTGACAGTATGTCATTATGATTTTTTTAATGACAGTTGTGCATATCAGTAAAAACTAGTTACTGGAGCAAACAAAACAAATATTTCAATACCTCATTAGAAATATAGCTGTTTTACCAAAACATAAATAATCAAATTTTCTGAGTGATATAATCATTCAGTTAGCAGATATACACGATTTCCTTCTAATAGAGGCGACATGTTGCTGGGAGAGAAGAAACAAATCCTGTATAATTCACCAAAAACTTCAAAGAGACTGTTTTTCTTTTTAAAGTGTGCAGACAGCTCGTTTATTTGGTCGCTGAGAGAATCTTAAACCAGAAAACTACAACTGTTTGCTGTTAGCAAAGATGCTAACAGCACGGGTTAAAACACTTACCGTCTGCTAACGTCCGAGCTGTCAGGAGCACGAAAAGGAGACCGCGCACAAAACAAGCCTCCATGTTTTTATTCCGACCGTCCGGACCATTTCATCTTACAGTGCCCACCTGTAAAGTCGCACATACCTTCCACAAAGAAGAAGGAAAAAAAAAAAAAAAAAAACCAAGGCGCCTAACGCTTCCTGATTTCTATGTAAATACATGACGTCATTAGATTCTCAGGATGCTGCCTTTGAGGATCCTCGGAAATAATTGCATCACACAAATTATATTCGTTTTGGGTTCGTTTTGGGTTATTTAAGGTGAGAAAATTCACTTAATAAATATGTAATTAAATACACACAAAAAACAAACATAACAATCACAGTCTGCACTCTCAAAGGCGTGCACATGTTTGTTTAATTTTTGTTAAAAGACTTCAGGGATAGCTTTCTGAGCATCTTGAAGAACATTAAAGCAGTTTTTTAAGTTTTTGTTTTATTGTTTATTCACCTCTTTAGTAATGGTTAGAACAGGGTTTGATGTGGACTGATAGTGTTCTAGTGTGGTTGGGGTTAAGGGTGTTTGGGATCACTGTCAGGTTGAAAAATAAAGCCTGTGCCAATCAGACTTTTTCCATGTGTTGATGCATGGTGCATCAAAATCTAAAGATTCTTTTTTGTGATCATATTTTAGTTTTACCAAGATCCCAAACATCACTGATAGATACCATGACACTACCTCCTCTGTGTTTTACAGATTGATGCAGATACTCGCCGCTGTATCTCCTGAACCTTTCCAAACAAGGCAATAAAAACCAAAACTGTGACATTTGGATTCATTAGTTACTCATGATTTTCAGTCAGTTCTTGTATAATTTTGGCATACCTCAAACTTTTCTTATTGTTTTTTTTTTCAAAGGCTGACAGCTTGACATCCAACCACCCACTAAGCGAACCCTCAGATTCTAAGTTAGGCTTTATCTGGATTTCTTTCCTAATATTTGGGGTCATCATTTCCAGATACAGGTTTTTGCACCTTTCACTTCTTTTGACCTCCCACTGCAAGACAAACTGCACAACATTGTGAAATATGCCAATTTTTTAAGAATTGCTAGGTGTTAGCGTGTAGGTTTCCTAGATGTTGGCTTGTAGGTATGCTAG
>JAOXNZ010000092.1:20088102-20098882 GCA_028566095.1 Kryptolebias brasiliensis
CTCCTCGGATGAGAAGCGAAACATTTTCAACTACAAAATTGAAGTCCAGTTGCTTTTGTTTTTAACCTTTTTTGGATCTAACTGTAAACTTGTATCAAATAAAAAAAAAATGAATGGTCCAAAGTTTGAGGCTTTGCAGACTGGCCTCAAACATCAGCCTTAAAAAATGTTTAATCTACAATAATAACTTCACCCAGTGTCTGCAGCTGTTAGGCACCACAGGACCTGAGCTGATTCACATTCACACAAGTATACATTTTGCCAGATGTTCACATCAGAAGAACTCCTGAAGAATGTGAGCCATTCTGGGAAGTATAAGAAGTCAAAGCAGAGGTTCATGGGGTACAGGTGTGGGTGGAGAGAGCAGAGAAATGTGGCATTTCCCTCCTGGAGAAGTTCATTTATTAGTTTCCCTTTAGCCAGCACATTTCTGGAGCTGAGAAAAACGAAGTTTCCAGAGCCACACTATGTAACACATGGAAAACATGAAGATTAATAACAAAAATAACAAAAAACATGAAAATAAAACCCCTTACAAGTCCTCTGTCGGCTTCCGTACACAACTCAATGTTTAGGTTATAGTTGCTGTAGTAACGGAGCTTTTAAACTTATTTGGCTCGTTTTTTACGCTTTAATTTAATATTTAGTACTAAAGAACTACCTGTATTGGTTATTTCTAATTGACTTACGCGAGTAAAAAAAAAAAAAAAAAAAAATCCAATATTTTACGAAAGGGGTTTCCTTGCTGGTACTATAAGGCAACATCAGCTACAAGAAAACCAGGAGCATAAAACAAACACGCAGAAAATCCCACTGAAAGCTAAATATGTTGTAATAAGCCATAAATTCAAGGTAAAACCTCCAGGATACAATGACACGTGCTTTAATAAGAGTTAATGGAAGGGTTCTTACCTAAAAACAAGCAGAAGAGATCCACGGCGACCAGCAGCTTCCTCCTGCTGTGGTCTTTACAGGTGGGGTTGTTGAGTGAACTCCCGCCGCTTTTCGTCTCGGCTGCCATCGTCTTCTCATATATCAAACAGCGTTGCATTTAAAACGATTTACGTGCCTCCAACAAGAGCAAAGGAATGAACTACTTCAGCTCTTGTCTGGTCAACTCGAGTTGAGCTATTTAACATGAGTCAAAGCGCCCATGCAGGTCTGCAGCAGACGTGAGATTCTTCCCCTCTCTTTCAGCGTCCACGGCTCTTTTCTCCCAACCATCCTTTCTTCTCCTCCTTTATGTTGAAGTCCTATGACAGCCCTCCAAACAAAGCCCCACCTCAGGCTCCTCCTCTCTAAATTGAGGCCAGATGGAGGTTCCCCCCCACACACACTCACCTCTGGGTGCAGAGGGATACTTGCAGTCAAAACATCAGCATCAAAGGGCATTTCACTGAGCAGAATCAGACATAAACATGTCTTTTTTTTTTTTTTTTTCCCTTCCAGGATCTAGAGCTTCTGTAGAACTTACTCAGAGTTGTGTTTCCCAGCTGATTTCCTCACTTACCCCCAATTACTCCTAATGTTCTCTGGAAAACAGTGTTACTATGAGAAAGTGAAAGTTGTCATGTAATGAAAACATGAGTCATTGTCAAATGTTTATTTGGTGTTACATCGAAACAGAAAACCCCAGTGTAAGGAACATTTTTAGTTAACGTGTTCAAAACTTTAAAGGGATATTTTGGCTGCTTTAAAAGCAGGATTCTGTGAAATTATTTCACATTAATATCTTACCTGTTGCAATAGCTTTTTGAATGGCCTCAGTTCGTCTGACAGGACTGATGAGCTAATGGCTAGTCCAAGCGGGGCCCAAGACGAAAGAGGATTAATGCCGCCTTATCTCAAAGCTCTTGAAATTCACAGCGGTTCAATCATGCGCTATTATTTAAACCCTTTATGTGGCAGTCACTTTCACATTATACTGTTATTTCAGCAGAAAAATTGGGAAATTCCTGCTGGAATTGACCTCAGGCTGCCCAGGAAGTGCTACAGCTAGCTGCTGCTATTTGTGCTAGCAAATAACCACAGATGTAAACGACCACAACCATTTAAATAACCACGTATTGCAGAAATGACAGCCGTGCAAAGGTCTGAAGTAGTGTTTACATAAACTGCCCTGAAACTTTCAGATTTAAGATGGCTGCTTTGGTTCTAGCTGCATTCAAACTAGTTGTTAGCTCATCAATCCTGTCAGAACCTGAACTATTGACTTAACTGAGGCAGTTTAATGAGGCATGTACAACAAGACACATTAACTATTCATAACATATCAGCAGAAACCCCTTCAAAATATCCTGAATTGTCCTTTAAGCAATCACAAACAACTCTTTACTTCCATTTGCTCAAGTGCAGTGATTACATTTGTGCATTATTTATTTCTTTTTATAGTGAATAAAAACAAAGACGGTGTACAAAACAAAAAATAAACACGTGAACTCACAAATAAGAGTTAAATCTGCAGTCATGATTGCTTTTTTTTCCTCCACGGAAAGAAGCCAAACCATTTGAAATTCAACATTTAAGATATCATTGTCCCCCCTCCCTAGATGTTGCGCAGGGACAGTCCCTGCTTCAGTTCATGTATAGATCAAAGTTATCAGCATAGAGTGGTGGGGGAGGAAGGAGCTCCATCTCTGGGAAGTCAACTTCCTGTTCACTGTCAAATACAACAGAAACAGGACACAACAGCTCTTAAGGGGAATGGCAAAAAACCTCAAACAAACTTAAAAGTACAGTATGTCGTTCTTTGGCGGTGGGGGAGTTTAAAGAAAAAATATCTGAGCCCTCTGCTAACGCAAATACTGATCAAAGAGACTCAAACATGTCTTACTGATTAGAGGAAAGCTCAACACTTACAGATATAAAGGCTCGTCAACTGCGCACAAGAAGTCTAGATAAAAAAAACAAGCAGATACAAATGTCACACCACCTTTGAACTGCTGTCTGTAAAATATGCAACACCGGCTCGTGTCCGGGTTACTTAAAGCAGATAAAAGTGAAGTTCTTTTCCATTTCACGAGAGCCTCCGAGCAGTGTTTGGACTGTGGAGCCCATAGGGTGATCTGTGAGGACCCTCATTTACCGTCACCATTATCAGTGTGAATGACAGAAGCAGTGACAACAGTGGAGTCATGGAGGAAAAAAATAATTCAACCGTCAACTTACTTGATGTTTCAACACTTTAAACAAAACAGATGAAGTATAAAGTTAACAGTGAGATCTAAAAACCTTAGATATTGTGAGACGTGAGGGGTAAGCAATACGGTACTTTGTAGGAGTTGCTCCTCCACCAACAGGGACGTCGGCAGTTTCATTTTTGTTGGATTGGAGGAAGAAGGCCAGTTTCTGAAGGGCTTCATGTCTGATCCTGTAGTGTGAGAAAAATTTTAAATCATTTACATTAATGACCTATAGAGGCCGAGGAACACAATCCTAAACCTGACACTAACCTAAAATAAAAACCTGGGAGAATCAAACTGTGTCCTACAGGTGCAAATGTGACTTATTCAACAAAACACATGGTTTCACAAGAATATAAAGGGTAATAATTGAAGAGTACAGGAACTAAGCAAATAAATATTTGGAACAGCTTTCAATCAATTAGGCATCTTTTTGGGGTTCATTGTAAAATAAAATGGCCACACAACAAGCACAGACATGCTGATAAAACATTTAGTTCAATACAAATATGAAAAAGGTTTTTTTAGAGCTCAGACATGATGTAATTTGCCATCCAACACTGACAGCTCTGCTTCCTTTAGGATTGTGTTATAAAATACAGCTCACTTGGATTGTCATCTTCAACCAGAGAAATGAGGTCAATCAGGAGACAAGAATGGACACACTACACAAACACTGCACATGCACACTTGTTTGGAAAAAGTGTAACTGGTTACCTACTTAACCAAAGTGCTATCTAAATGCGATAGCACTTTGGTTTAATAACCAATTAGCTCACGATAGGTTGGGGGGCACTTTAATGGCACAGAGGCTTTGAGTATATTTTGCTCACTTTAATTGCATCCAACCCTGATGCTAAACAGGGCTGCCTTAACAAGCGACTCATGGAATGTAAAGAAGTAAAAATAAATATGAACAACAGACTGATGCATTTTTGATTAGAATGCTATTAGCTGTGTGTGGAAATCTTCACTCTTTACAAATGTAGCATCCTGAATCAAACTTAATGTCCAAACTGGAGTAATAAATAAATAAATGACAGATGAAACGGTCTTCTGTACGTTCATCTTTCAACATGCTTCAGGAGAAAATTAACAATGTTTACAGGAACTATGAAAAGATTCATGAGTGCTGCACTTTTACAGTTCCCTTATAGGAGACATACAATACTTCAAACAGTGACAAACTAAGTCGTTAAAATGATTCAGGACCAGCTGATCAAACAAACTTCAAATTTGATTCTTTGGCTCAAACTCCAGAACTTTCTGTTCTGCAGTGAGGACAAACTAAGGAACCGCTGCTTTATATTACAAGACATAGTAAGTCTTTTATACAGTTCTTTGAATCTACAGCTCTTATCTTTTTTTACATATATAATGTAGTCACACCCCAATGAGCAGCTCAACTGCAATCTGAGGTTAGTTGCCATAAAGGAGACTGAATTACTAACCTACTGACTGCTGGACGCTCCCCTTATTAAAGCACAGCTACTAACTGGAAAAACTGGCAGAGGAAATGAGCTTTGACATCTGTGTGTGTGTGTGTGTGTGACTTACTGTGTGTGCAGGTCTTCCAGGTTGGCGTCACTCAGAGTTTGCTGGGCATCCACATGAACACATGCTGTCAAAGTGAACACATGAAGGACACCGGTATGAGGATGGACTAATGAGCTCAGCTACGCAAAGACAGAAGGACTGAAACAGGAGTGAGTAATTGGGCAAAACACACAAAAAGAAAAAATCTCCGCCATATGGTCACATAACTTCAAACAACCACAGGCAGAGACTACATTTTCCTTTAAAGAAAACAACTAAAGGGGGGTTTGAGATATTTATTGTTTTTTTCTTATAATTTTCTCACTTTAAAGAACCAAATAAAAGAAGTACTCACACATCTCAGGCTCTGAGGCAGTCTGTTGAGGAATGCTACAACAGAACGAGCAGAGAAGAAAACAACTTTATGACCTGACTGGCAAATTTAATTAATATTTCACCTTTCAAACATCTGCACTTATCAAAAAGCAGCTACAGGACAGTAAACATCTTACTGGCTTTCACTGGAAGGAGAGAAGGTGTTGTCCTCATAGGCCCACTCCTCACTGTCATCTGTGACTGAAGAAAAACAAACTGGTATGAGGAAAAAAAAAAAAAAAAAGAAAAAAAAAGAAACTCAGCATGCATGCTGATGAGAGATGTTTGGCAGCCAAAACTCTCAGCTTACACAGAATTCCTCTACAATCGTAAAAGAATTCAGCTGCGAAGCAGACGCCAAGCAGTTGTGTTGGAGCTGGACCTGTGCTCCGTCAATCAGCATGTGCAAACTTTATACGGACCAGTTAACGCCGTGTGTTTTCAGATAAAGAGTGGCAGAAATGTGCCCACTGAGCTGAAGGAGTCTACAGTGACACTGTGAACACTTACAACTGCTTGTTAGAACGGGGTAGGTTGAGGATCTGTAAGAAAAAGAGGGGGAAAAAAATAATTACGCTGAATAGAGTAGTTACAAATGTTTTCAGTGACGAAAAAAAACAAAAGTAAAAAAAAAAAACCAAACCTGCTCCCAATACTGATGGTATCTGCCTCCGTGTTGCCTCCTTGACCGGCTGCTTGAGCCTTTTTGCCGAGTTCCAGCATCTCCTTTATATTTAGCTCCACGTTCATCACTGAAATATACCCATCTGAAACAACATGGGAAAACCGTACTGAAAACCAGAGAAAGCTCAAGACTTAGTGTTGAGAATGTCCATTCTTTCAAAGTCCAAGTTGCTGATAAAATCGTGACTGTTTCAGGATTCTACATCGAATCTTGAAAAATTGTTTGTTTACTGACAGTCCAAACAACGAAATTGTAAGAAAAACTTGAAAACTTCTAAAAAGATGTCGAAAGGTGCCAATGCTTCTACCTGAAATACCGACATCCATCAACTTTCTTCAATAAAACCGAGGAATAATTTGGGACTTTTGGAATGTTTTAGACTACTTCAAATGTCAATGTTTTGATGTAAAAACTGTACAAGAGATGTACAAAAAAAAAAAAAAGAAAATGTTACCACTGCCACCAGTGGCTCATTAGGGTCACCATGGTAACCACAAACCTGTGTCTCTCACTACCTGGCAGCACTCTCAATAAGGCAACCATAATAGACATTAAGAATTAAATAAAGAGTCAGAGTGTGAAAACTATGATGTTTTAAAAAAACGTCTGAACTCTAAGTGTTACTTTATTAGCTGTTAAATGTGTTGATTGTAGAAATAAATCATTTGCAAACATCTTGGAAAGTTTAGACAGCTCAGAAGTTGGAGCGTGAACATGACTACGTTGACGTTCAACATTGTAAAATCTCACAAATCCTAAAAAAAACTTAGATTCTGATTGTGTAAAAACCATTGAAGATATAAAAAATGTCAGTTCAGTCATATAAAGTTAAATGATGCTTCTACTGTGAATTCTGAGCTGTAGCGCTTCAAACAGGACTGAATTCACACGTTTCCTCCCTGTTTATGTGGAAATCTTCTGCAGTTTTATACGAATTTCATCATTGTCCTATGATGTATGGCTACCAAAAGTCATAACAGTATCTCCGATTGAGATGCACATTTTGATGCATTTTATGTATGTGGTTTTACCTAAACAGTCAAAAGAGATGCAAATGAAAAATTGTGACACAAACAGAAGAATAATAGGTGAAAAGTTATGAAGGGTGCTTTAGTGCTTATGCATTGGCACCCTTAACAACTAAGGCCCGGTCCCAATACTCGCACTTCCACCCTTATTCCACCCTTGTCCTTCAAATGTGCGTTCATGCTGAAGGGTTTGAGTGCGCAGTGTTTCCCAATTCTCCGGAGTGATCTTTCGCCCCGCCCCCTTTGCGTCCTACATCCGCACTTTAGCTAAGCCCGCATCCAGGTGGACTTCGGCGAAGTATTTACCCACAGTTCATCAGTGCATGTGACGTTTTGAATTAAAAGGTGGAAATATGGCAGTGGTGACAGAACAAGCTGCGTCTGTCACGAAAAAAAAGCAGTTTTCAAATGTAAAGTATTGAAATAATTATTGTTTCACTCTACTGTACACGTGTGGATACTATCAAACTTTGCTCCGTATTCAACAAGTCATAACAAAACACATTTGAACAACCAAATATCTCCTGCAATGACTTTGGAAAGCAAAAATACCTAAACAGTACTTTTAAAATCGTACTGGCACCTTGACGTAACCTGTAGTGTCCCAATTCTCTAATTTTTACATGCGTGTAACCTGCTCAAACACGAACCCTTATGTGCACTTCAACTGAGTACACACTTCATAGAGGGGCGTAGGGTGTATTGGGACTGGGGCTAAGACTGTACTCACACTTGTGGTTTTCATTCCGGGCCAACCATTTGCCTTTGGGACAGTTGGTGGTCCGGATGATGCTGACCGTGTCCCCGCTCTTCACAGGCAGGTCATTCTTGCGAACTTTACTGGCCACCATCACCTTGGCGTGGTACAGCGGCTCTTCATTCCCAGTCACCTGGGGTCGAATTTCATCAAACTGTCCTCAGAACAGCTTAGAGGTGCATCACTGCTTCAAGTTTGAGCTACTTTTCATTTTAACATTTAGCTACATAGATAATGTATTCACACAACAAGGTGACATTTCCACACAAATTTTTAAACAAGAGGACTGATGAGTCAGTGAAGCTGAGAGCAGATTTGAGATAAATCAGCTCCACCAGAGCAAAGCAATCAATCTGCTTACTTTGAACTTCTTTTTCATTTCATTCTCCTTCTTTTCTCTCTCTTTTTGCTCCTTTCTTTCCTTCTCCAGCCGCTGTTTCTCCCTCTTCCTCTGGTCTTTATAGACAGCAGTGTTGGGGCTGGAGTGTTCCTTGCTGAAAACAAATCACACTTTTCACTCTACGTCTAAAAATAATAATAATAAAAAAGAAAAAGGCAAAAGAGAATGTGAAAAGCTGATCACAACCCCAGTGTGTAACATACCTGTGGGCATGGTGGGCCGCATGAGCAGCATGTTCTCCTGTTATGCTGCCCCTGCAGTGAGAGTTCCACAGTAAAAGAAAAACAAAATCATTGGCTGCCCTGCTTCTGGCAACTATCACTGTCAGAGATAGAAAACGGGCCCTGCGTGTTGGAGGAAACATACCATGGATGCCGCGGCCGTCTGTTAACGTACACCTCCTCCTTCTAGATGCAAGTACATGACTTTCATTTAACACAAATGACTGGAAGTACATCATTTATTCATGACAAGAATTGCTCTTGGAGCTGTAAGACTGAGAGGTTTTACTCAGCACCAAATTAGATTTGAAAATGATTTACCATAGGGTGGTTGTCAGCGTACGGATCTGAAAGAAATGACCAAAAAGGAAGTTAAACTGAGACAATAAAAGCCTGCGAGGACTTTTATTATACAATGAAACATTCTTACTTTTCAATTTGCTTTTCTGTTTGGTTGAAATCTGGCCTGAGATGAATTTATTGATCCTCTCAACCTCTTCGTACACATCGTCAGATGTTTCATTGTGGTTGTCCTGCTGGTATTCTCTACAAGGCAGAAAAGCAATCCAATTTTTGGGGGAAGAACTCTAACACGAAAACATTCATTTTGTCCACAAAAAAAAAAAACTCACCTCAGATGGGTTTGAATCTCATCGTTTGATGCATGGCTCCTGAGCTCAGTTTCTTCTGGTAAAGACTGGCTCTCAGCAGTCCCCAAATCAGTCTCATAGGAGTTAGCAAACGTATCTCCAGGTAACACTTCGCTGTGGGACTGCTGCCCTGGTGGAGGCAGCTCTGGAAACTCCGACAGGTTTATTGGTTCAGGGAAGCGGGCTGGATCAAGGGGAACTATGTTTGGACTGCCTAGGGTCAGATCTTGGATGGCAGAGATCTCATAGGTCTCTGCAGGATCCCGAACTAACCGGGCAGGTTCTGGAGCCCCACGGTCTGCTTCCTCAAACTGGATGGGCATTTTAACGTCAGAGCAAACTATGTTGAAAGCTTCAAGGTCTAATGCAGCAATGTCTACAGCTTCACCCACTGCAGGTTCCACCTCTGAGTTTTCAAAATCTGGAAACTGTGGGGCATCAAGCACGGGGTTGGAGGTGAATGTGGGCTCAGAACACTCTTTACGTGGTGTTTGACAACGACTACTTGATGCACCTACAAAAAGAAACCAGAAATGAAAACACTAAAAACTACAGTGAGGTCAATACAGTCACTGATGTCTGAGCACAATGACTGTTGCTCCAAAATGGGACAAGCAAAAATGTGAAATAAAGCAAAACAGCCTACCTTTAACTGTGACCGAGTGATAAGAGGTGATATCTACTACAGGTGGTCTGGAGGGCTTTGCTGGCACCGGCCCGAGCACCCTTAGGTCTGGTAACGGCTTTTTTAAGGGACTACTTGGTGGATTAAGTTCAGCAGTTCTCGCTGATAGTTGTTCAACCTTTTCTCTTACGAGCTGAAAATCAAACGCTGGCTCTTGAGGAGAAAAATAAAAAAAGACAAACAAAACAGAACTTATCTAAATTTTCAGGAATATTTCAACTTAAGTATGAAATAACAGGATTTAATGTGGATGACTTACTCCATGGAGAGCTGTTGGGTTTAGAAAACGGTCGTGCAGAAATACAAGCCAGGTGTGGAAGACACGCAGCTGGGGGTACAAGAACATTGGTCCTAAGGCTGTCAGGGTTCTTTGGAGGTGAAGGAAATGTCTTGTCAGGGGAGCGCAAAATCTTTGTTTTGGCAGAAATTAACATCTGCCGCCGTGAGAGCTTTTTCTTGGTCCTCTCCACCGTGCTAACAATACTGTTGTCTGAGTCAAAGCGAGACTCTGAAGGACGGGGGCTGACTAAGATTTCAGGACTAGAGAGGGAGTGCTCTGAGGCTGCCTGCTCACTTTGAACCGAGACTCTGTCTTCTGTACCTTGTTTTTCCACTGAGGGCAATTCACCAGAAGCACTACAGGACCTGTTAGTCAAACCAGCGTATGTGGGTACCTCTCCATTTTCTGCACTGACTTTTGTTGCTTTAACGGACTTAAAAGGAATCAGCATAACTTTCTTTCTAAATTTATTCTGTAGAAAGACTTCTTTTCCTGGTTCCGGTTCCAGTTTGTGCTCCCTTTCAGTTGTTGTATCCATCCTCTGATCTTTTAAAGGCAGGACCGGGAGCACCAAAGGCATGTTTCGATCTCTGAGGGATTGCCTTGCTGCGCCATCTCCATTAGCTGGCTGAGATGAGGGAGAAGTCTGCTGAGGTGGAAAGGAAATCGATTGCTTGCCTCCAGATGACCGAAGACCATCTCTGAAGAAGACACGGGGAACCACTGGTGTGTTGCTTTCTTCAGCGGCGTTAGTACCACTATCCACCGAGCTGCAGTGTCCTCCAGAAGGCAGGATGTGTTTGGGCCTTTCAGCAACGGCTGGTCGACTGGTTTTCCATTGAGACAGGAGGCTTTCTTCCTGAAATTTTGCTCTCAATGCTTTGAAGTCAATTGGCACATCCTAAAATAACCCTAACCCTAACCCTAACCCTAACCCTAACCCTAACCCTAACCCTAACCCTAACCCTAACCCTAACCCTA
>JAOXNZ010000092.1:20106009-20135742 GCA_028566095.1 Kryptolebias brasiliensis
CTCCAGATATCGATGCTCAGACACTTCAGTCATGCTTCGGTCATTCTCTCGGTATAAGTTATCCAGTTGAAGAAGGCGTGACATTAACAGTTAAGGTCAAACAAAAGACCTGCGATAAAAACCAGGACTTTTCTGAAGGTAAGAAATAAATATTTTGATGATGGATAACTTTTTGTTTCTGTCCTCTATTGAAATAGGTTGTTGTTGTTTTTTGTTTTTTTTTTAACTGATTTTTTACTCTTTATTATCTTTTAACTTCAGTTTGTGTTTCGTTTTTTGTAGTGTCCTCCTCTGATAAAGCATTGGTTCAGGATGTTGTCACTTTGGTAAAGGGGGGGATCACAGAGACTGGCTCAGGCCTGTTGGCCATCAGGAACACTGACACGTACAGGAAGTGGGGTGCTTCTCTAAAATACAGCCCAGCATTGACCGAATTTGAGGTATGGATTTCATGTTCAGACAAGAAAACAAAACAGAAAAAAGAACAAGTTGGGGGTTTAATTTGAACACTTTGCCAACTAATTTGTGAATTTGCTCGTGCTTCTTTTTTTGACTCTGATCTATGACCTCTTAGATCATGCCAATTTATGAAGTTGTGCGCTTCAGCACTGCTGCTGACCATGCAGGAGCGAGAGTGGCCAACTTGGAGAGGGCCTTTGATGAGTATCTGCAGCAGTTTGACAGTTGTCGCTGCGCGTCCTGCAGACACAATGGGATCCCCGTCCTCTCTGGCAGCTCCTGTAGCTGCATCTGTAAGTCAGGTTACCAGGGACTGGCCTGTGAGGAGACACTCAGGAGAGGTGAGAGTCACTTAGGAAAGCAATGTTGATATACATATTCAAGTATCTAAGTCTTGTTTTAGCAAAGACAAAGTAGTAAACACTGTTCAAACTCAGTTCAGACATCAACCCTTTAACAAAACCAAGACTTTCCATGAAAATTCGGAGGTTGAACCCAGAAGTGGACAAGCATCCCCATAGGATGGTCCAAGTGCAAGTTTTAAGTTCCGTTATTCCATGTAAACGAATGGGGTAATAAAATGGGGTAAAAGATAAAAAAACACTTCCGATAATTTTCTTCAGGCGTTGAATCGTGTTGATTCACCTTGCTGCTGTATGTTCAAAAATTCATTTTGCTGTAATTAGTTATTTTATGTCTGAAAGAAAGGTCATGTAACACCACAATTGTGTGTGAAATAGTAGGCAAGACTTAAAGCCCCATAGCCCTAGTGCACAGACTCTGGTTCCAAAAATACAACATGGCAGAGATCATAAAACGAAGTGGTTTTTAACCTTTTTACATCCCAGAAAAGTCATTGAAGTGAGCTTCTCTTTAAAAAAGGTAGGCTTCATTTAAAAAAAAAAAAAAGCACTTTCCAATATTGCATGTCCTGTTTGATTTGATTTTTATCAGTGTGATCAGTAATTGTGTTAAGGACTGTGGTGCAGTGTTATGCAAAGCTGTTTGACTGGGAAAAAAATAGTCTGAAATAATAATAGTTGAAACCCTTAATGCAGGGGAATGAAGTATTGGACAGCTGACAGAGGCTCTGTGTGAGCTGGGTTTTTGGTGGTGGTTTGTTTTAAGGTTGTCTTTGTGCTGAAAAAGGACATAATGTCAATTTATAGCAGGTTTTCTTTATTTCAAATTGGATGCTTCTGTTGTTGAAATCCAAACTGCAGCTTTTTATTATATATCTGTTAGCCCACCCTACAAATATCACCACCAGTCACCACTGTATAGGAGTAATGATTTGTCCATTTGGACTTGGAAGTCATGATTTCCAAGAAAAATCAACTGGATGGATCCCCGAAATCGGAATTCCACCTAGGAAAGTATGAAGTTCCTGACCAACCCTGACCTCAAAATAAAATATGGCCAACTTGTGCAAAAGAAGTGATGACAGCTGCAGAAATGAACTCTTTATTTTCATTTTGTGTCTCAGTAAATCAGTCTTATACTTGACTAACCACTATAAGTAAAGATATCTGCATTAACTACAGAAAAATACGTTGTTATTGACTTGTATTGCTAATAATAATGAGCCTGGTTACCGAGCACAATAATTAGCAAATCCTACAGGTTTTTTCAGGTTATAACTGGATCAAGTTGAAGTTTGGTTTCACATCTTTCCCCAATAGTTCTGACTTCCAAAGTAAACAGCATACCAATTACTTGAGTTGAGTTTACTTCCATCTAATGAGCCCCAGAGGTTATCTCTAATTTGCTCTTAATCAGTTAATGAAAGAAAACGCTCACACACGTTGTAGTTTTATTTCACCTCCAGAAGTCACCCTAACTACTTCATAAAGTGACCGTGAAAAGTTCAAGTGAGAAACCTTTTTGCTTTTGTTTCTTATGAGCTATATCTTCAAGTAACCATGTAATTCACCACAAACATTAATTTCACAAAACATTTAGTCTAAAATTAAACATCCTTTTTTTTAAAAAAAAAACTTCATTAAACAATTTACCAAGTTAATGGTTGAGCTATACGCTTGGTTAAATGGGTTAAGTCAAATTTTATAGCAGTAAATGTATTTTGAAGCACATATTGCAGCAGTGGCAACATTTAGCTGTAGCACTTCCTGTGCAGCCTGGAGCACAAAATTGGTGGCATTGGATAAAGTTTATAAAATTGCATTCATACAAACCTTTATAAAACCTTTGAGACTAGAGTTGTTATAAGGCGGCAGCAATCTGCCTTGGTCTTGGCCCCACTCGGACTAGCCATTTGCTTGTCAGTCCTGTGAGACTCAAATTGTATTTCTCCAAACTGAGGTTGTTCAAAGAGCTATCTACAACAGGTAAGATATTAACTGTTTATAGCCTTTACACAAAAAAACCCACTTTAAAAGATCCAAACAATGCATTGAAATAACTGATGCATTTTTGAGGTTAAAGAAGTATCTATCAGTTGCAGTTTTACTAACAGGATGTGACAGAGTAACATTACGAAAAGCCAAATAAAAGTTAATTCGGTTTGAAACCATCTTCATTTTACTTGACAGACACCAGGACAGATGGGTCGTGGTCCTGCTGGGAGTCGTGGTCTTCCTGTGTATCAGGGAGGAGGAGCAGGACACGAGTGTGTAATAACCCTGCACCTGAAGGGGGCGGAGCTCCCTGCCTGGGCTCATCCACTCAAAACCAGCACTGCTAAAGACCAGCGTTTTCTACAAGCTAAAAAAGTGAGATATGATAAAAAAAAAAAAAATCCTCTTGTAAGAGCCATCAAAGCTGTATAAATAAATATCTACTGTGCAGACTTTGTGTACGTATGATTCATTTTAAGAGTGTGAGACTTTGTCAATTGTTTCTTGTTCATTTGAAGGGTACATCTGAGTAACAGCAGCTGAATTTAGGTCAGTGCCTAAGGCAGATCCACTTAAGTCCTTATAAAAAAAAAGGAGATAAGAAATAACATGGTTTTACATTAGCTGTAAAAGACTCAAAAGATCTCCCGCTGGATGCCTATTCATATCAGCATGTCACAACAAGTAGTCAAAAGGCTTCCACAGAGGCTAAATTTTTTATTAAATCTTTAACATCAGAGATTTTAGAAGCATTCAGTAGACTCCTGTTCCAGCCCGTTGCATGCGAGGCCTCCGCTGCTGGGTGTTGGGTTGTTACACTGTCGGGTTCGTGTCATTTTCTCGCCGCTGCAGGATGACCACGCTCCCCAACAACTCCATCTGCCATCAATACCCACAGCTACAACAAAGGATCATACCATTTGTCATGTCAGTATTAGTGGATATGAATAAAATTAGTGTCACTCTGTCTGTGAAAAGGCTGGCTTACTTTTTGGCCTGTGGGTGATCTCACAGCTTCGCCCAGTGTAGCCAGAAGGACATACACAATCACATCTTGTGCCTGTAGAGCCAGGAAAAAAAACCATTATTACATATATTATCACCAGATATCACATCATGGAGATGTCCTAACTGTGCAACCACAATTTAAAAAACAAAGCATGACTGAAACTAGCATTTCATGAAGGAAAGGGTCGCCTGTCACATTGCATGTTAAAAATTTAAACAAACATTTTGCATGATACTTTAACGCTTGAAGTATGTGTTGGGGATGATGGAATGAGAAGGACTTCAGTCAGCTAAAACAAACTGTGATACCTTTCAGAACAGCCACTCCGTTGTTGTGACAGGGAGCACAGCGACAGGAACTTGTCTCTGCCAGGTACTCCGACAGAGCTCTCTTCAGGTTTCTTTTCAGACTGGCATCATGGGAGAAATCTCTGGATGTCACCAGCTCGTACAGCGGCTTTGTCTAATGATACACACATGCTGTTACGGTATATAAACCTGGATAATATTTACCCATTCAAATGTTTGGAAAAATTAGACAGTTTTCTAACTGGAAAACCCTTTGAGTGCTGAAACCTGCCTACTCTGCAGAGAGGCAGCCTGTTTGTTTTTTGGCACACTTGCATTTGGGAATGTTTAGCTGTTTGCTCTCCAAATTTGCCATTGATCAGCTAAGTTGTCCTTTGACTCTGTGTAACTGTGCCAACGCTGGCCCGGCAGCAATCTGTCTGGTCAGATGCCTTGTGCACAGCTTGATTATATCTTCAAATTGAGATGGAGCAATACAAAACAACATGTTGACAGTAGTATCACAGGAGATGATAGGAGATGGGAAAGAGGAACAAAAAGAGTGTCATGCACAAAGCTTTACCAATGAAGTAACAGTTAAAAAACATGAATGCTTATATGTTTAGACGCTCACTGTTATGCGAATGAAGTCAGGGTTGAAACGAACACCTTCGCCCCACAGTCTCATCAGCTCTGGAGTGGGAAGCGTCTTAGACATCAGAGAAGTGATGGATTCACTACTCCCACCCCTTACAACAGCAACAAAGTCCTCCACCATGCTCCCCTTCTCTGTGTCCTCTGAGGAGAGACAGAGGGACCGTCCGAGTCCTATAACAGACTGGAACATCTACAGAATCGAAGCTGTTCAATCAGCAATCGAACCTCACCTCCCATCTCATTCAGAAGGCCGTCGCAACTTCCACCTTGGGCTCCCAAAGATACATAAACTCCATATATGTTTGCCCCAACATTCAGGCCCGCCTGCACACAATTCTTGTAGTCTTCCAAAGAATAATCTAGAAACAGCAAATGCAGAAAGTGATTACTGATATTCTTCTTTCACTGCACAAACTAGTTCGCTGTCCACAGATGGTGTAGACTCCGTATCAAATGATAATTACTTTTGTTATCATAATTTCAGAGTCTACAATAATCTGGAAATTTCAAACTTGAACTCCAGTGCGGTAATACAACCTGACTTCTTCAGCTTCTCCTTGTTCAGGATGATGGTGTGCTCATAGTCTCCCCCGAGTGTGGCCTCGGTGATGTAGTGGGTGCCATAGTCCCTGTAGGTCTGCCTGTACTGGCCATAGACATAAGCCTGCGGCAGGGAGCGAAGGTGCTGCAGAAACTCAGGATGAAGCACCAGATCTTCTGATTTCAGGATGTACTGGGCCAACTGCAGCTCTGCTTTGGCTCTGATAAAACTGTTGGTCTGGAGATCAGAGAACAGAGGTGAAAGACTCCCAGCTTTAAGTTAAACAGTGTGACAGAAACTATAAAATGTGCATTGGTTGGTTGGAGGTCATTGGGGAAAAAAGGTCCAAACTAACATTGCCAGAAGAACGACGGATCTTCTGAACTGACTTTTTGTATTTGGAGTCATTGTAGTTAAATCCAAAATTGAAAACACCTGGATAGCCAAAGCCGATGGAGAAAGAGGTTTTGGTCATGTGTTCCTTCATGCTGAACTCCATGTAGTCAGAGTATGACTCGAAAGACTTAAGGGTGAAATCATATGAGCCTTTTGTCTGGAAAAAAAAGAGCAGGTGAAAGACTTTTAGACACAACAACAGTGCTGAGGAGTTATATTCACCTTTTAAATATTAAAGTAAATTAAGAACATGTTGAGCATAATTAGCTTAACCAGCTTATAACTAGAGAAGTCTAAAAAACATGCTTAGAAATTTATCTTCATGATATTATTTCAAGATGAGTTAGTTATCTCATTGCCTCAAGAGAACACCACTCATTTTCTGAAGATATGAAGTTGTCTTGTTAGCCAAACATCATGAAGCTTGCTGTCTCAAGAGGTTTTTATCCCAAAATTTTGAAATACCAATGCAGATTTTCTCAATATAACTAGTTATTTATCTAGTTTTCTTGAGATAACAAGTTGGTTCTCTTGGTAGTTCGAGGAACGATGGCAGTTTACTCAAGATAATGAGTTTTTTATATAGTTTTCTTGAGATAACAACACTAGTTTTGATAAGATACGTAAGTTAATTATCCTGGTTACTTGAAATAGTGGAGCTGATTTTCCCAAGATTATAAGTTCTTGTTACCTTGAGATAATGATGCTTGTTTTATCAAAATAAGTTGCCTAAATATATCTAAATAACAGTTTGCTTTCTCAAGTTGTTTAACTAGTTGTCTTGAGGTAAAGATGCTAGTTTTTGCAAGATAGCAAATTATATGTCCTGTTTTTTGAGATGACGCTCATTTTCTCAAGATAATTTGTCTTGGTATCTTAAGGTAACTGAACTTGTTTTCTTGAGATAACAAGGTGTTTATCTTGTTTGTTTTTCTTTTTAACTAGAATTTTATTTTGTAATAAAAATTAAACAAAAGGGGTACTTCCTTGTCAAGATTCAAAACAGTCAGGCTGGCAACTAATTAAAGCTGAAAATGCAACATCAACCAACATCTACTTCTAATCAACAAATTCTTTTTGTAGATCTCATCAGTATAATGACAGCGATTCGGAATGATGAAACTTGGTGTAACAAAAGAATTTTCACACCACAATCAGTTAAATTATTCTGAGAAAAAATATGTCATCCCAAGAAAACAAAGCTTGTTTAGAAAGTATGCAGCGCAGTTTACCATAAGTTTGACTAAAATTAGCCACGTTTTACCTGTAATGTGTACTGTTGCAGGTTGAAAGGCTTCCTGAATGGGACATCCTGGATATACTGAGGCAGACAGCTGCCTCCATAGTATCTGTTATCGAGCACCACACCTTCCAGATTACTGTTCAAAACGTTTATTCTGAGAAAAGAGTAGCAGTAGTGCAGAGATTAGGAATGATAAGGGAATGTTTTTAAAAAACACATTGGACTTCCATACAGCAACGGGCACAGGACTTACCCTTTGGCAAGGTTTTCGATTCCCCAGTACTCCTCAGCCTCCACCCTGCAGGGCTTGGAAGCACTTTTACAGCCAATTTCATCGGCCATGTCCCCACAGTCGTCCTCCCCATTACACAGCAGAGTTCTGTGGATACAGCGACCTGAAAGAAACCAAACAGATACAAAAATCTTACAATTTTGTGCTTCTATTGTATGTTTAATATTAAACTTTATTTGTGGTAACTGAGCTTTCAGGATGTTGGTCATTTGATACAATCATGGTCAAAAGCAAGTAAACCATCTTAAAGGTGCTGAAAGGTAGTAAAATACAGGCCAGTATTCACTGAAGGGAGTCATATCAGCCACAACATCTTACATTGAGAAATGGCAGGGTTAAAGCCATTTTGGTCAAATCTTGAAAATAACAATATGCTCAATCTCACGTGATATACCTGTTAGGGCTCGGAGTATGTGTTGTGAATGACTCTCAGCTACTACCACACCAAATTGTAGCTCAATATCTATAAAGCTGGCTGAGTTTTAACAGTTTTGTTTCTGCTAAGGTCACTTGGTTGTGGAAATGAGTTGACTTTAAACGTCAATCACTTGTAGATGTATATCCAATGATTACTTTCTGAGAGTTTCATTAAAACCTGTTCAGTGGTTCATGAGCTGTATGGTTAACATTGTGTATGCATACACACGCACAGACAGGCAAAAAAAAACATTATCGCTTTGTTTTTTTGCTTTTCGCCTGTAGAGAATAATACTGTAAATCTGGTCTTTACCAGTCTTAAAGTTACATAAATACAGCTTTGAATAAATAACAACACATAACAAATGTATACAGTTTTATTGTTAAGTTAACAAAATTTGAACTAAAATGAAAACAAAAATAAAACAGTATGTACATCCAAAAAAAAAATTACTTTCATAAGGACTTGACTTCCAAGGTATCACCATTGATGATGATTATAATCACGAGTTTTGTTACAAAGCAGAAAGTTGTTATTGTTGTTCTTTTGGCTGCTCCTCTCTGCTGGAGTCATCACAGCGAGCAAACTCAATTTGGCAATTGTTTGGGCTCGAACTTGCAGCAACAAGATTGCAAGACACTGACCACTGAGCTACTGTAGCCCCCACAAAGCAGAGTAAAAGCATTTTTTTTTACCCTTTCATGGCATAATATTGCTTGCAGTGTTTTTTTCTTTTGTTGTTGTTTTTTTTACAACAACGACAGTGAACGGAGCCGTCCTTAAAGGAATGCACATTGCTTGCTGCCTTGCAGGCCAAAGGGACACACTAATAAAGCCACTAGTAATACCGCTAATGATGCTAAAGTTTTTAACAAAGATTTTGCGGGATCTATAAGGTGCTTAGAGTATAAGCTGTGATTGACTCTCAACTACTACCACAACAAATTTTAGCTCAGCACTTATAAAATTGACTAAGTTAGAGTCCTTTTTTGCGTTCGCTACAATTGATTAGCCGTCTCGAATCAAGTTGGCGGACAATAAACAATAAAGTCAAGTGACTAACTTGAGTCACTATGCAGACAAGGTAGCTGGAATATGATCAAGATCCTGGATACATGGTAATAGGGGTAGGGGATACCTGTTTGGGGGCAGAGGAAACCCTCACATAAAGGTACATTGTCACACGTGTAGCGGGCTGGAACGTCGCAGGCCTCCTCCTGCCTGCCATGAAAGTTGCATGGCTCCCCTCCAAACTGAGACGGCCGGTCCAGCTTAGCATAGCGGTACTGGATAGTTGGAGGGACATAAACACATAAAGGGTCACACAAACACAGAGGAAGGTTTCCCACTATCTAATAAAGGTGGCTTGGAAACTCCTCCCGGGAGCTATAACGGCTGAAATCACATTAGTGGGCTGTTTTCACTTTGTCATGTCAAGTTTATTAATCCCCTCCTCTTGTAAAGTGGGTGAGATAGAGGACTGGAGTACATCAGCTTAGACCTCTGCCAGCTGTAGAGCTCTCCACAGTCCACAGAGAAAAACAGCTCCTAAATGTTTAAATGGTGAAAGCCCCTGAATTGTCTGTGAAGTTTCTCTCTGCAAGGATTATGAATTTATCTGCCTCTAATCTCACTCTACCACATTGACTGACTTAAACAACAAATAAACCCCCCACTAAACTGCACTTAAATATATCTAAATAATAGTGTCATGGTCTTTAAATGCCTTTAAATGTAGAATGAATTTGCACATGCATTTATTTGCTTTATTATAGAGTAAAAGGTTGTCAAGTTTTGCAAGAAAAATGACGTTTCGGGAAACATATTGCTTCCCCCTTGACCATTAGTTGGTGTCACTTAGCATAGTGACAGCTAGCTGAAAGAAACAGCTAGCTTGGTTAAATCATTTCATTTAAAGTTTAAAACAATATTTGAACTTGTAGAAACTTTAATGTTTTTTATAGAACAGGTGAACCATTTTTCTTGTGTGGGCATTTGGTAACTTTAAGTTAGCTGACTGCTAATTATTGTTCACACAGATATGCTAGCAGACACATTTAAAGCCTGTTTCTCACTGGGCTGCGACTGTTAGCAACTACTTGGAGAAACAAAATTGCAAGAAAACACACAAATTTTCACTTGAAATCCCACTGAACTGGCACTTACAACACGTTTATGGACGTACATAACTGCAAATAAATCGCAACATTCACTAGACATTCCTGGAAATGACATGCAGATTTTTTGTTGCAATGTGGTGGGAAAGTGGCTTAATTATGTCTTAATTTTATTGCACTTCATTCTATTTTTTTGTCTCCCATCAGTCACAATTTGGGTTTAAAGCCTCCCAAAATTTTCTCTCATTTCTTGCACTTCTGACTTATGAGAAAACTAAAAACCATAATAAATATTTTCAGACATTTTGGAAACTCCCTCATGATTGCCAATAGTTGCAGCGAGATACTGGTTTAAGGGGTAAATTGGTGTCAAAGAATGGTTTGTCTCACAGGGTGAATAAACACACTCTATTTCCCTGATTCTGAATCTAACTCAACTTGTGATTTAAACATGTTAAACTTAAGCCTAAACTATCAATGAACTATTATCTAGAACAGAATATTGTGCAAAATTGGGGTGTGCAACATGTGACTGTATGTCACATGTTGCTTGGATGATTAGTTTTGACAGTTTTTACTCCTAGTTCCTTGTGTTTGCAGATTTTATCAGTATGTTTCTGTATTTCTGCCAGTGTTTTCTGTTTTTAGTAACCAGTGTTTAATACCTGTTTAGCCTGGCACTTTTAGTTTTGTTTGTCCACATTCCCAGTCAGTGTGTTTCCTCAGCTCTGTCAGGTTCTGGTTTTATGTAGTGTCTTTGTTTTTGTCTATGCCTCTGTTTGTCATCATTCACTTCTCCTCAGTCTTTCACTTGCCTGCCTGCCACGCCCATCTACACCTGCCACTAGTTCTGATAATTACTTCACCTGTGCCCACTTCCACTGATTTCCTCCTGTCTATAAAACCCGGTCATTTCCTCCATTTACTCGTCGGTTCATTGTCTCTTCATGGTACTTCATGGTCTGTCCTTGTCACGCGTATGAGGTGTCTGGTTTCCCCTCATGTCTTGTGTAAGTTTTGTGAGTTAGTTCTGTTTAGGTTTTTGCTGCCATGTCAGCCTTTGTTTTTGTGTTGTCTCTTTATTTAATAAATTAATGCAAAATGAGTCTGCGCTCTGGGTTCGCCTGCTTCTCTGCCAAACATGACAAGCTCCCCTGATCCTCCCACCTGTTCCCACTCTCTAATCAATCCTCCCTTTATAAATCACTCTCTGTGTCTCCAATCATATGTCAGATCCTCATATATATTCCTTTGCTCAGTCCCAGTTTTTGGTCCCCTGCACCTCTGGGTTTTGTTTTTATAGTGAGATTTGTGGCCAGTCTCTGAGAACTGGCTCGTTTGGCTCAGCTCACCTAAAAAAGCTGACTTTTTCGGCTATCGAACAAGTAAACTCTCAAAGAGCTGGTTCCCAGAGAGCTGTTGGAACCATCACTATTATTTCTGCTTAATAAATAATCTTTTTGCCTGCTACTGTACCCACCTCATGCCTGCACCTTAAGGACCCCCAACCAGTGCAACGTTGCACTGTAAAAATTTTCCCTACTGCAATCATCGTACTTACTCTCTTCTTTGTGCAGGTGTCACAGCGTGACCAGCGGCTCCACTCAGATAAAACACAGTCCACTGGTTGAACTATCACCTGGTTACCCACTGAACGAGCTTCACGTACACCGGGGCTCTCACTGCTTGTTTGAGTGACTTCACTGTGACATGCAGAGGAAAACAAATTAAACCAAACTGTAACAAAACATTGAAAACAGATATTTTGGTTACTTAAAGGGACAGTTCAGCTCTTTTACAGTGGAGGTTATGTGGAGATGTTCTGAACAGGTAATATCCTACCTGTTGCAGTTAGCTCTTTGTAGAGCCTCAATCTGGAGAAACAGAGTTTAATTCTGATGGGACTGAGGAGCTGACAACTAGTTCAAGTGGGGCCAAGACGGTTTTGAAACAATTGCAGTCTCAAAAATTTCCAAGTGGTTAATGCAGCAATTTTTATGCAGGAAGTCCCCCCCAAGGCTGCAGCAGGAGTGCTACATTTCGCTGCTGCTGCCTCTATTTGCATTTGCAAATAACCATAGATTTCCATGTAAATAACTGATGTAAAATTGACAGCGGTGTAAAGGTTTATAAAATAGCATTAGCATGAACGGCTAATGCTATTTTATGAGAGACGGGAGGTGTTTTAAAATGACATCAGTCTGCTTTGGGTTGTGTTCAGACTAGCTGTTAGCTTGTGATGCTGGTCAGAAATAGTTTTTATTCCTTCAAACTGAGATTATTCAAGAAGCTATTTACAACAGGTAGGTTATGAACAGGTAATATCTTTTCTACAGAACCCCACTTCAAAATATCTAAGCCATCTCTTTTAAGTTTCTGGGAAAACAAAGGAATTTATTTTGAGTTAGATGTGAAACCAGTCACTTTTCATCTAAAAATATATGTTTTAAAACTATGTTTACCCATTGCTTTGGTGTCAGCAGGTCTCTGGCAGCATGTTAAATTTCAGTGGAATTTAAACTCAAGCTGAGGAAATACAGCAGAAAAATAACAAACCAATAAATATCCTACCTGAGGAGCACCAAGCTCAGAGTAACACTGAGCAGGCAGCTGTGAGAAATGACTTCTCTCGCCTGTATCGTCACTGAAAACATGATTGTGTGTTATGACCGACTGCGACAGAGGAGAAGACTCTGTTCAGCTGGATGTGTAAACACACACTGATCAATACTGGCCTTGATATGAACTCACTGCTGCCATTAGACTCAGACGTGGAACTGAATGCACAATGCTGCACGCTGGGCTCGTAGGTTTGTTCTCTGATAGTGTTCACCGCTGGTTTGACTCAGGCATGAAGCTTGAGATTACCGCCTCTTTTTAAGCTACATAAACTTCAATTTGTATCATATTGTGTCATCTAAGATGAAAAGAAAATTTGGTTTGGACAATATGGCAGTCAAGGAAGATGTGTTGAATTAAATTCTTGGTCCAAACACAGTCAGGTGATTTGAGCTGAATTTGTGTAGCCATAACCTTTACACTTTGCTTAAGTTTGCTGATTTTGGTTTTTTTACAGAATTGCACAATCCATTGACTCAGCTGTAGTTTACCTCCCCGAAGAAAGGTTGAGCAATACTGCTTAAAAGAGCAAAACCTACAGCTTTTGTAAAACTTGTAAAACACAACAAACTGCTCATGAACCTTTTAACCCTTTGACCTACGTAGTTAAACCAGATGTTAAAACCAGTTTTAACCAAAGAGTTTTCCCTCTAAACTAATAAAATAATGACCTTTAGTTTGAAGAAACAGAGCTATAGTTTTTCTTCATTACATAGGTAATACAAAGATAAAAGTCGGAAAACCTAACTAAATTTGTGAAGCAGAATTTCGTTTTTCCTCCTCTTGTCCTGTTTTATCACGTCCCAGCTCCTTACATTTTTCTTGACAACATTTGGAGATTTTGGCCTGACCACAACAACAAAAATCCCCAAATGACCGGAGCAGGATCAGCTTCAAGTTTAAAGTTCCGGTTATGCATTGATGCAGTCTCATGATGTCATTCATTTTTTTTTATACAGAGAGAATGTTTTTTTCATCAGGAAGAAACCTTGATAGCAAGGATTTATGACAACCTGTTTTACTAAATAAAATGAAGCTTTACACAAAGTCAAACGAGTATTTGTTGGAGGAGGACAGACCCTGCTGGCTTTTCTTTTAATGGGTGGCAATGCAAAAACACTGACCTCATTGCTCTTCTTCAGTCATTATTCTTCAGCTTCTGTCACAATTTTTAATTCCATATTCATTCATTCATTTTCTTTCCCCACCTTTCCTTTCCAGGTCATGGGGGAGCTGGTACCTATCTCTAGAGGTCACTGTGCAAGAGGCGGGGACACCCTGGACAGGTCGCAAGTCCACAAGGACAAAGACAAATGAGACAAACATGTTTTTGGTCTGTGGGAGGAAACTGGAGTACTGGAGAAAACCAACAGGGAGAACATGCAAACATCACACAGAAGGACCTCAGCCGGGTATTGAATCTGTGACCTTCTTGCTGCGAGGAGACGGCTCGAACAACTGTGTCGCCATGTCGCCCAGTTTGAGACTAATTACTAATTACAGCTAAACTTGTTAAAAAATATGAATATTTGAACATACAGCAGCAAGATAAGATCTAAATGAATCAACAAGAGTCAACAAGTGAAAGAAAATATCTGAGGTATAGTTTTATTTTTTTATGAGGGCAAATTCCAGTTTGTTTACATGGAGGAGGGGTACTTAAAAGAAGAAGAAGAAACCTTGATGTATGTTGGACTCTCAGGCTGTAGTTGTTTCTTCAGAGGTTTTGTAGTTTTCCAGTTGCTCTCTCGTAGAAATGAAACCGATGCTAACTGTGGGAACCACGTGGTATTTTATTTGTGACATGACAGTGGCATGGATACAGTATGTGGGGGGAGAGGGAGTCATAGATGTACAAAAATCCCTTTTTATTTATTTTTTTATCATAATTCTTAATTCCATAAATAAACTTGACAAAATATTTTGGACATTTTGTCACATTTGTCTCACACAAGCAGGGCTACAGTCATTCCACATTGTATCAGTGATTTCTTCTGTTCCTGTGTTTTTAAAGTGGCCTGTCGTTTTGTTCATTTCAGTGGAGCTGACCTACGATAAGTGCTCTTACAACAACGACCTGCTTAACTGTGTACAATGACCCAACAAGAACAGTGACTATAGACAACAAAAATAAACTCAGTAAGCTAACAAAATGTCCTCTAATAGCGTTGAGCTTGTGATTGTTAAGCGATTTTATTACTAAACTGAGTCGACTGCGCTCACATTTTTTTTTTTTAAACGGACAGAGATATGACACTCAGGAGGCAGAATGTAAACAACATGACCCCAGCTGTAAAATGTCTAAAAGCTATGAGAAAAAAAAAATCTCCCACTACAGTATGTAACTTTAAAAAAGTAGCTCTCATTTCAACTACTGGTTTCATTTCCCAAGTTTAAATAATAATATAAAAAAGACAAGTAGAGTGGGCGTTTTTTTCCGGAATGAACACACATTCACAGGTAATTTCTCACCAACCAATAAGGAGACAGTTTTCAGAAATTTAAAAAAAGGCTTCAAAAACCAACAAATGTCCAGATTTTTTTTTTTTAAATGGAGGTGCTGGTAGAGCATTGCTTGAGAGAAACACAAGTATAGTTGGCATCCAAGATGTGGACAACTAAATTATGGCACAGAGGCTCGGGCTGGGGTGGGTGGGTGGGGTGGGGGGATGAGGACAATTCTTATTTACAAAATATGTGTTTGGCAAATTCTGATTTCAACGTTGATGTCTCAGAGTCATTTCGGTGCCTGTAATGACTCAGGACCATCAACTGAGAATTCACAGCTTATAAAAGAAGGAAAAAAAAAAAAAGAAGAATCCTCACTTCTGATTTGTTTCAGACCTCGAAGGAAGCTGGTGACAGCTTCGCCCGCCGAATCCACACCGAGTCTCTTCATGCAAACTGATGAAACGATGGAGCAACGCTCCGGAGCAAATCCGCCCCGCTGTGCACAGTCTTTGCTCGTGGTGGTTGATGAGTCAGCCGTGTGCGGTGCCCCTTTTGAAAGTTCAAAAAATAATTTGCATCATTGTTGTTTTTTTGTCTTTTTTTATTTTTTTTCAAACATATTCTCACACATATGCCTTCGTTCAATTCATCACAGAAGGTTTTAGCCAGAGCTCAAAGGTCACTTCCTGGTTGAAGAGTTATTTGATTGGACATGCTGAGGACAGTACAGTACAGTACAGTGTGTGGCCTCTGGAGGAAAAAAAAGAAAGAAGTTCCAAGGATAACCAGAACTGCCATAAATATCCTTTAAAGGTTGATTTTTTTTTAAAAAAGAGCAAGTTTCTGTAATCCAGCTGAGAGAAAAGCTGCTGCTTTTAGCCTCATAAGCAGCAGTCTTGGCCTTGAGAGCTCCCTTCCTCTGAAAGACAAACAGAAAAAAACAAAAACAAAACCCAGTTAAGTCAGTACAGTTCCAAGTCTAATCACCAGGGGGCAATATCGTGCCTTTGCATTTTCAGATGACGCAGAGAGGTCCTTCCACAGCTGGCAGCAAAGCATTCATTCACAGGGGAAAAAAAAAGGGAGGTAAAATGACAGATGAATATATGAAGCCAATAAAGGACAGAAGGAGAAGTTTATAGGTGGAAAAAAATGAGACGAGGGAAGTCGCTTGGCATTGACAATGAAAAGAGCTCGGGAGTAGAGACACAAACGTCTCAATGAAGACAGCTGATTAATAACGGAAGCAAATAAGAGAAAGAAGAACATGATGATGAAACGCTTACCGTCTCCCTGTCTGCCTGTCTCTAGCTGTGTTCCTGTGGACAGGTCTGATCCACGGGCTCAGCAGCTTCACTTGGCACCGGAGAAACCGTCCTTGCAGCAACACAACCCTAAATTTAAAGAAATAAACAAATAAATCAACAACACAGTTCCGTGTTTTATATTTGTAAAGACTGACCTCATATTCAGCTTGTAAGGACTCACATGTTCTGCTAAACATTTAGGGAAAGGACAACTGCAATCCCCTTGAAAGAGGATTATTACCCGCCTCTAAAAGGCAACAGGTGGATGATAATGTTTTTGCCAATGTGTGTGTGTCTGTTAGCAAAACATCTAATGAACTACTAGACAGATTTTATAAAAACTATCAGAAAGTAACCATTAAATGTACGCCTAGAACTGATTAACGTTTGGAGTCAAGTCGATTCAAGTCGGCTGCCACAGCTAAACAACTGTAGCAAACACAAAAATGGATACAATAATGTCCGTTTTACAGATATTGAGCTAAAACTTGGTGTGGTAGTAGCTGAGAGTCATACCCAACACATACTCTGAGGCCTAACAGATTGCGTGGGATCTTTGTTTAAAACTGTCAGAGTAACTCTTGTTTGTCTGGCTATAATTCAGTCAATTTTACAGATATTAACCTGAAATTAGGTGTGGCAGTAGCTGAAAGTCTTCCCCAACACATACTTCTAGTGCTACACGTTGCACAAAAACTTTGACTTTGACTACTGAAGTCAACCCTGTTTTACTATTAGCAAATATCTCGTATACCACAGGATGGATTTTAATGAGACTTTTAGAAAGTTATCAGTGAATGTTTTTCTACAAATTATAAACTTTTGGAGTCAACTGCCACAGCCAACCTACCCTAGGACCACAAAAATGGTTAGTTTATAAATTTATAAATATTGAGCTAAAATTAGGTGAGTGCTAATAAAGCTTGGCCAACATCTTATGATATTGCACGAGATCACAACTTAAACAGCTATAGCTCCTTCATTTCTCAACATTAGATTTATTTAGCTTAAAAACCAGGTATGAAAGGCTTTCCTTCAAGGAGTGCTTGGCCTTTAATTATATATGCTCTAATCAACACAGTTAAATCATGTTTGACCTTTTGTGTTTAATTGATTTGACATTTCTTCTTACTAAAAAAAAACAAAAAACAGTGTAAACTCAATGCCGTAATAATCACATGACATTCTGCTGTGTGTAATTATGTGTTGCACAGCCGAGAACACTTCATCCACATGACAGCGGTGGATTACAGGACGATGCAAGTTGGTTGGTGAGTCAAATCCATGCATCTCATCTGCTGCTGCGAGGCCTTGATGGGGGTGGGGGGGGGGGGGCATTAGCACTCACTGATTGTTCCTCCTTGGCGTTGCTGGGGTTGCCCTCTGGGTCAACAGGGGAGTGATCTGTTGGGGGGTCACTGGCCTGGGAGGGGGGACAGTCTGAGGATGAGCTCTGCTGAGGGGCTGGCGTGGAGGCTGCGAAAGAAAGCAAAGATAAATGTCCACTAAATGTGTTGACAGGAAAGAATGAAATCTAGATCATGACCTTTACTGCTTGTCCTCCCCCTCTGGTTCTTATGATCCTAAATACTCGGCATTCTGCATTCTGAGCTATTAAATGACACACGGCTCTATTTCTCCTGACATTTGGTTACATTTATCCTGCTTTCTTCTTTGCCAGGCTGAATGCTAAAGGAGTGCTAATACATTAATAGTCTTTATGGGAGTACACATACAGCTGCTCTGAGGCAAATGTTGACGTTAGCCTTCCAAAAGGCTTTTATGACAATGCTAACGTTCAGGTGGAGCAAGTTGAATTTTATGATGACATATCAACTAACCTCAACAGATAAGGCATATTTGTCTAAATTAAGCAAAACAAAAAAAAAAAAATACAATACAATACAACAGTCTGAGACAGTAGATGAATAGAAATGTTTTGTTCAACATTTCTAAGAGCTTATTGTTCAGGCATTTGTGGAAGTGAGGTTCTGTGGAAAAGTTATGAACTATTAATATCTTACCTGTTGTAGATAGCTCTCTGAACAACCTCAGTTTGGAGAATGAGTTTAAATCTGACTGGACTTTAAAATTTCAGCTTCACTCTGTTTTCTTTTTTTTCAATAAAATAAACTCAAATTTTTAAAACTGAAATTAGGAAAAAAAACCATTATCCAACATTCAATGTCTATCATTTCTACTGATGATTCAACTCAAAGAAATTAAATAATGTTGTTCTGGCATCTAGACAGAATTTGCTCCATTGAATTAAAAACAAAGAGAACAGGTGATAGCATCAATCCACAAGCAAAACTACCAGTTTTAAGTGTTGTTTTTAATATTATTGATTATCTTTGATGCCTTAATTTAGATATTAAATTTTATTTAATCATGTTATAACATAATTATTTTTATTCAAGTTATTGTATGACTCAGTCCAATTTAGATTTTTAACTAGCAATAGTTTTAGCTTTTTCTTATGTCTTTTTATATTTCTAGTTTAGACCTGAGTTCCACTTTATTGATCTGCCTTTTGTCTGTATCATGTATGTTCTGTCTTTCTGTGTCTTTATTTTTTGCTCTCACTCTGATCAAGACAAAGACAATTTTATTTTTAATGTTTTTTGTTAGATAGAAATTACAATGAAAATCCATGAATTTAGAACATTACTATTAACTGCTCTGACTTTTCAATTAAAAACTCAAACTGTACAGTCATGCAGTGGGACAATTTTGTGAACTACTTACGGGATTCGGTAGACGGTGACGTAGATGTACCCGGGCTCAAAGTCATCCTGGACAGATCAAGGTCACTACAGCTACCTTCTTCCTCCTGGTGAGCAGCAGTCTGAGGAGGCAGCAGCTGACTGCAGACCAGTGTGTCAGGTACACTCATGAGGCCGGGGGTCCCACACCTGCTCACTGATGCTGACACAGCACCGAGTCCCACACCTGCCATTCCTGACGTAGAAGGGCCCTCCCCTGCGTCTGAGTCGGCGCCGAATCTGTCTTTTCCCGGGCTAAGCTGCCTCTGGAGCAGGGTGGGGTCAGCCGTGTGCTGGGGGCTGGTGATGGCTGAGGAGGGGGCTGACAGGTCACAGCCCTGGGGGCACACAGTGGTGATGGGTACCAAGCCTTGGAGCATGGCGGCCGGGATAGCGTGGCCCCCCACGCCCACCGTCTGCGCCGGCATGTAGGCCGCCATAGCTGCCCACTGCTGCTGAGTGGTGGGAAAAATGTTGGCCTGGCTCCAGATGAGTGGCTGACCACCAGGGAGGACCTGAGCCACCTGGAGGGGCCCCTGCACAGGGAAGGCCAGCGTCTGAGCCTGAGCAGAAAACGGCTGCTGTGCCCACTGAGCCGCCTGAACTGGCCCCATCGTCATATAACCTGAAAGAAAAACCAGAGGTGAAGACAAAAGAATGGAAGGAAATAGGAAAAGGATATTTGAACAGTAAAAAGAAAGTAAAAATTATTTAAGGTGACAATGCAAAGCATTAAAGCACACTTATTATTGGGCTGGTATCCTTCAGTTTCTGTCATGCAGCTTTAGAAAAACCCAGGCAAGAAATACATCAAAATGTTTGGCTCAATTTGGAAAAATGTTCTAAGACTTTTGGTAGCAGTATATTAAGATGTAGGCACAATATAGATGAAATTTGCAAAAACTGCAAAAATCCTCTACATACACAATGGGATATTGGTGAAATAAGTGAAAAAATAACCTAGCCCTTTAGAAGAAAGCTGATGGGGGTTTAAATTGCAGTTAGTGGCTGCACTGGCACCCTTCAATTTTTTTTTTCTTAGTAATTCTTATTATGAATACACATAATTATTCATCTTTCAGAATTCAATGTCTGAATCAAATTGTTCATGCACTCTTAGCTGAGAAATCTGGTGTTGACTTCTTGTTTGTGTCAAACTAGCCTGTGACTCATTTTTAACTTTCTGATTAAATAAAAACACCAGCTTCTACTCCATTCATGCTTTGTAAAATTTTTAATGAGCAAAGTTGTGGGAGATTTTATTTTTTTGTTGTTTTTAGTGGCAGTGGAGCAGAAACTCACCCTTTTACATTTTTTTCACTGATTAGGATCTGAGGAAATGAATGAATTTAATTTCTGAACTATTTTGCATTGCAAATCGGATGTTTCAGCGTGGATAGCTACCTGATGGCACAGAGGTGGGGCTAAAGGGGGCGTACAGCTCAGCAGGAGTGTGCTGCTGCTGGCGGCTGCTCCTGCTCGGGTCCAGTGTGTTGGCTGGTGAAGGGGGCATCTGGAAGGAGACACACAAACAGATATCACCTCCGTTAAAGTCAGCCTAAAGTCACCATCCTGCGCATTATGGTTGATCTGAGGGTTTGTGCTGTCAGATACTGGAGCAATTTTAGGTCTCAGTGAGCTTCTTGATAAAACTACAAACATAAACGAGGCTGACTCACCGACGGGGGAGTGGACATGTCGCCAAAAAGATCAAAGTGGTTGATGTTCTGTGAGCAGAGTCGCAGGACAGAGAGAGAGAAAGAGAGAGAGAGAGAGAGAAAGACAAAGTCTGGTGATACATCGGTAAATGAGAATCACAAACCCCAAGTTGAGCTTTAACACGGGGTGTGGTGGTTGCATGGCTGTGTAGGTGTGGGGACTGAAATCTGTTCATAAAAGGCACTTTGTGCTGCGGATGGCAAAAAAACAACTATCCCCTCATTTCATTATCAGATAATGGATCTAAAATGAATCTTTCATGCCTCGCTATAATTGAGTTGGTAAAAGGCTATTGGGTTCTATAAAACAGACTCTGATTAGATATTCTTATGTCTGCCAATCATGAGAGGCCCCCAGTGAGAGCCCGGGCCGCTTCATCATGCTGATTTTACTCCACTAGCAGATATATACACAGAGGAGTGGGTTTAATTTATCAAATGAATGAAGAAGCTCCTGAAGTCACCCATCCGAGACCATGAGGCCACCTCACCCCTAGAGGCAGATGTGACACCCCTCCTTTTACTCTATAGCCCCCTCTGTCCTCTACTCACATGATCCAGAGCAGAGTATGGAAGATATGGGATGGGAAAGTTGCATGGGATGTCTGGGGCCATGCTCAAGCAGACAATGAAGCACGGAAAATTACACAACAAAAAGGATTTGCATGCTTTAAATACACACAATGCAGTTAAAAAGAAAGAAGAAAATGGCAGCAGCTGTAGTTGCTGCCGACATGGTGTTTATGTCCTCGGAAAGGATTGGACATAACTGATAAGTTTCAGTTCGCACGGCATGTTGTAACCATGGAGGGGCACAAAATGAGTCAGAATTTGGAGAGAAAAAAAAAAGAAGCAAACATTGTACACAGAGGTCTTTCCCTGCAGGCACTGACAACACATCAGGGGAGCTTGAGGCTCTCAAAAAGCTCCAACTGAATGAACAGACAAGCAGTAACACTTAGAGATATGGAGGCGCCGCTACCTAAACTGGCTGTTTAGGTGAGATAGCAACGGGCCAAGGGAGGTTATCTGTCTGATATGTTAAATTACAAGCACACAAACAGCGGAGAGTACAGATGCACTTTGCTGCAGCTGAGCTGAAGAGTTGAGCAGAAATTCTGTTTAAGTTAAACAAAGTAAAAAAAAAAAAAAGAAGAAATAATAATCAATATTAAAAGCTGTCCAGCTGTTCGTTATGGTGCAGTTTTTTGTGGATGTTTCCTGGCCTTGATTGTTTGCGAACGTGACGACATCGCATGCAACTCTTCCCACCTACAAACCTCTCATCTTCATCCTTTGAGGAAGATGAAACAGCCACTCCTTTATCTGCAGTATGTAACCAGCGCAGCGTTCCAGTCCGATGGGAACAGCAAACAGATTTTTTTCTTTTGCTTTTCGTCTCGACCATCTGTTTATGATACACAAGGCTGGATTTAAAGCCTGCCTATCTAATGTTCTGTGTAATTACTGATGTGTCTGACTGTGGCCGATCAGTCAGTCAGTTTAAGCTCTTCGTAGCTCAGAATGACACAAAGCAAATGAAGACTCCTGTCTGACTTGTCTTTGATTTCAGAAATATCTTTTGAGCCTATTGGCTGCCATATTTGCCATGCGCTAGTTTTGAATGAAGGCTGTCAATGATGGCCTAAAGCACTTCCTTCAAGAGGGTCCTAAAGAGAGGTTTGTAAGTAGTAAAGAGGAACAGAACAAATAATAAAAATGAAAACACCTACAGTCATGAAATGGCGTTTTGGGACATCATAGATCCCTTCCTTCTGCTGACTGGTTGGGACCTGCGTTAGATTGGATGTCGAATAAAATGTAAGCCACAGATCAACAACTTTTTGTTTAGCTGGGCACACAAAAAAACTAAGACATCTCTATTAATAAAAAGCTCACTAAATCAATTCCTATCCAGGTCATTATTTTAGATTTAGCTTTATCTTTTAGCAGAACAGGATTATGCAAATTCCACAGTTGTGCTGCTGAATCAATTCTGCTTAAATCGATATTGATTGCAAACAAAGCTTGAAGGGAGGTGAGTAGCAGTTTGGTGTGAACTGAGAAAGCTAAAACAATCTGTTCATCTGATAGTATGAAAATACCTAAGCTCAGGCCTTTGTTGTTGTTGTTGTTTTGTACAGCTATCTATTACTCTTAAGCCCACTGCTTAACTCACCAACTGCTCCCCCAGCTGGTTAACTTTTGGTTACGTTTCCCCCAAGCCCATTGATCTTGCTTCACTCTGACATCAAATGGCATGGCAAGTGATTAATCCCTCTCTTTCTCTGCAACTTTCCTTTTCAGAGGAAGGCAAGATATAGCGAGGCAAAAAGAGGAGGAAGGAAGGAAGGAAGGGGATTAAACCATTCGGTAGGTCCCTGGAGTTCATACTGGCCCAAGATGGTCTAAAACCAAAAGGTCATATGTCGGATGTCAACAAGAAACTGACCTTAACACTAATGACATTGCTTTAGACACTATTTGACTTATTTTCAATAATTCCATCTTTTTATTTTTAGCTTTTTGAAACCGCAGTGCTTTTGTTTGTCATTTTGAATTACTATGCATTAGGTCACCTTAAAAATAATAGACTCCTCCTTCTCTCTTGCAAGACTAATTTACCTAGACTAATTTTCTTCTTTTTCCCACTATATTAAGCAAAACTTCAAGAAATCTTTTGCTCCAAAAACATTTTCAACTTCCTGAAGTACACATCTCTACTGTAAATTCTCTAGCTACTTTCATTTTTTTTAAAGGATATAAAGAGGGGAAGAAAAAAAAGCGGGGCAGTGCTTGTCTTGTACCTGATAAACGCTCTCCTCTGACTGGGGGCCACGGAGGGGTTCGTGTCCAGCCTCAAACACTATGTACTATAGAACAGAAGTAGTGGACAAGGCATTGAGATGCAGGAAATAATGAGATGGAAGGACAGATAGAGAGAGCGAGAGAGAGAGAGAGAGAGAGAGAGAGGACAGCATATAAAACAGAGAGGGAGGCGGTGAAGACATGACAAGAATAAATAAATGAAAACATGAAGAAGCAACGGTGGTGGAAGTGAAATTAGATCAAGGGGGGGGGAGGGGTGTGAAAAGTGGGGCATGGGGAAGAGGAAGGGGAGGATGGAAAGAGAAAGAAAAAAGAGCGAGGCGGGAAGAGGAAAGAGCACAAGTATAACAGGTCAGGCAGTAGTTTAGGCAAAGTGGAGGTCTTAGCTTGAGGTTAGCCTTCAACCTCAACTCTACTTAAATTTTCTTCAGATTCTTGCATTAGATCTTTGAATACTGCATTAAAAGTATAGAAAAGCGATCTCAAAGAAAGGCCTGTGCATCTTGACAGAAACAAAGTGAAATAGTTTGACATTTTGGGAGACATCGTTACCTACTGGATTGCTACTTGTTAGCTTAATCAAAATATTAATTTGCTTTTGTTATCTGTACAAAAATAAAGATGTCAAAATGACCATTTTTGTCATGTTGTAAATATGGATGGATTTTTCAGATTAATTTTGTGTGGAATCTTTGCTTCTTTGAATGCATGGTGAAAGTATTCTGCCCATTACAGACTATAATGATCAACTTTGAATAGAGCTAGTCAAAGCAAGCTAAGCTAAACTTTAGCTACTAGCTGCAGCTGGAGATCCAATAATTAACACATAACTACTGAGTTATTTATTTATTTGTCTATATCTATAAAATGAAATAAAATTATATTTTTCTTCTTCAGATGGGACTTGAGAAAGGAGCTGTTGCACATTCTGATTTTCCTTGTTTCAAAGACGGGATATTGTCTTTCAGATGTCAGGCTAGACAACACCCATGAAGGCATCACTACTTGTCACAATTCAAAAAGCCCAGGTGGATGAGGGACTTGTTGCCTCGAGCAGATCCTTGGTCAGTGATGTCTTTACACCAGCCTGCATCCACCCTCCTTATGCTGTACTGACCAGTTGAGACAGGTTGAGTTTTTCCTACATTTCCTCACTACTTTCATCATTACCTTATTGTACCACAGATCCAAAAAACTTGGGTTACTCAGCGTAACTCTAATGTCTGTTTACAAGGAGCAGTGTTAGCTCGTCCAGCTGGATTCCTGTACTGAAAACAAAGCTATGTAGCTACGTTTCACTTACAACAAAAATGCAGCAATCTCTAACTTCATGCTGCATGTTTAATTTTCCTAAATAATCCCTCCTAATATCCGAGCAATGGACATTGGGGAAAAAAAGACAATAGCCATCCCTAGATACTGGCTTCCAGTGTGTCTACACCTGTACAGAAAATCTGCATTGTTTTTCCTAGATTGTTCTGCTATTGTCCCTTGTTGTTGGTTTGAGGAAGTGCCTTATTTTAGCTGCTACTTCAGGAGTATGTAAACAAAAAAATGCAAATATTTCATGTGCTTCAGGACACTACCATATATATACACATATATATTCAAACTCTTATCTAACATACATACAAGATGATGGTATTGATATTCTCAACTATCTTATTAGAAATTAGTGTATATATCCCAAAATGTCAAAGTATTTATTTGAGTTTTTGGATGCAGTTTGGAGTTTTGTCAACCAACATGGACATAAATTGAAAGCTACAAATGGAATGACTTCATGTAAAAGACACTTCAAGAGCAAAAAACAGAGATGATCCAAGAGGCAACTGTACCACTGAACAATGGCATTCAGAGTAAGAGTTAGTGTTGTCTGTATTCAGTGTGAGCAAACACAGAGAAAATAAAAATTAATGTTCGGCCAAATAAATGCAGGGCAAACAAGTGGGGGTGGGAGAACATCCAGTCAGGGGAAGTGAGGGCACGTCTTTGGAAGAAATCAGAACACTGACACAGATTCACTCAAAAATATGGGTTTACAACACCGCACTGGCAAAATGGGAGTTGAATGGTTGAACAAAACAGTTCGCTAAGATGATCTACTGTGTATTACTGGAATGGTGCAATATTATGAAATATTAATTCAAGCAGATCAGTGGCTAGAGAAAGAAACATAGACTCAGGATTGAATGTATTTCATATTTGTTTTACTCAAGACCTCAAGGCTGAAAACCAGTCAAGCTTAAAAAGAATCAGAGTCAGCAGTGTTTTGTTCCCCCTCCAAGAGCCCAAAGACTTACCTGGTAAACTGGATCGTCCACTTCGTCCTCGAGGATGGTCTGTGGTTGGTGGAACAGAGTGCAGATGACACATTTCATTTTTTAGTCTTGTTAGAAAATAAATGAGGATGGGTGAAAACCAAGTCATCAGTTCATCTCAGTCTTTTCCTTTGACCAAGCACAAATACAGACTGACGGTGTGCTGCTGTTGTTGAATAAATACTTTAGTACATCACACCAACACATAGTTCCTAGCACATATGTGACTGAATTAAAAAAGGCATCAAAATTAACCATAATCAGTACATACATCAATAGTGCAGACAAACTCTATTATGGAGTTCAAAGGAATTCAGAACTGTGATTATATGTGTTGTGTGAAGAAACCGATGGCTGAGTTACTGCGTGTGATCTCACCTCTAAATGAGAAATGAAACCATAAAAAAGGACAGTTTGGCTCCGAGTCCTACCTGGTAGACTGCCTGCTCACAGTGTTTGTCCTTCTGGGCCTTCTTCTCCATCTCCTCTCGCTGTTTAATGTCGTAGATGAGCGTGAAGAGGTCACGCAAGTCAAGGATTAGAGGCTCTGCCTGGATGACAGAATTGGAAAATGATGGGAGATGTGTTATACTTAGAGGGGGAAAGTAGAAAGAGGTGTTCAATGGACAGAAATTGATCAAAAATGATAGTTCTGATCTTTTGAGTGGAGTTCTGTGGAAAGGTTATGATATATTAACATCTTACCTGTTGTAGATAGCTTTTTGAAAGACCTCAGTTTGGGGAAAAAGAGTTTAAGTCTAACTAGACGGACGAGCTGAGCCAAGACCAAAGTGGATCGATGTTGTCTTCAAACAACTCCAATCTCAAAAATGCCATAATGCCACTGTTGAGCAAAAACCTTATATCTACCAAAATGCAAAAACATAGAAATTATTTACAAAAAAAATAAAATATGACTGTAATCATATGATTTCTGTACTTGTTAGTTTATAAAACTTTCCATTGCCATCAGTTTTCCATTATGTGGTCAATTTCAGGGAATGTTATGGTTCTTTGCTAACACAAACAGCAGCAGCAACTAGTTGTAGCACTTCCTATCCAGTTTGAGGTACTTCCAGCAGGAAAACCATCTACAGTATTTCTGTAGTAATAACTGTGTGAATGCAAAACTGAAATAAGTGTTACAATTTATAAAATAGCATTTGCATGAATCACTCTAAAACTTTTCAGACTGGAGTTGTTTTAAAACAGCAACAATCACCTTTGTTCTTGTCCCTGCTCAGACTAGCCATTAGCCCATCAGTCTGGTCAGAATTAAAGCCTTTTTCTTCAACTTGAGGCCATTCAATGAGCAGTCTGTAACTTTCCCACAAAACCTCTCAACAAAAGATTTAAAATAGCCCTTTAAAATGTCACGGCACTTGCAACAATACCTACACTCCACATTTAAATGAAAATGGCTGACTCAATCAGCCCAAAAGCTAACTTGTGTTACCCACTGTATCGACACACGGAGTTAAAAGCACAAAAATGAAAAAGAATCAAGTCCAGTCGTTATATAAGCTTATTGGTAAATATCAAATACATCACACTGACACAATGAAGGTATTTAGCAATTTTTTTTTAAGATTTTTGAATAAATTCACCGAAACCACAAATGGTTTCTTAATACCCCTTTTACTACTGCATAGCCTATAAACTGATTACTTTTCCCATGTTTATGTTTACTAATAACCTCTATATTGTGTATTCGATCCCAAATGAAATGATTTGCCTGCAACACAATATTTAAACATTAAGAGTACACTGAGATATGAAATTCTGCAGGTTTTTTTGGCTCCAGGCTTTGAGCAGAAATGAGAAGAAAAACATGAATCTCTGGAATCTTCTCCACTCACTGTCTGCAACATGTGTAAGTGTATCTTCTAATATGAAACACTTTCCTCTGTCCCTTCAGAGGTGCATGTTGACTTTGGCCATGTTACAACAAAAATATTAGTTTGAGGACCAATATTTTGTGGTTCTTGGCAAAAAATAAAGCACTTCCCACAGGTCCTACCGGACTAACTAGAGGTATGGTAGAGTGTGTGAAATGTCTAGAGTAATTGATTTTTCTTTTTGTTTTTCCACACACCAGTCAGCAAGGAGCAGAGCTCTTGTGGTATGGTGAAAACATCCTACATCGTGTCCTCTTTTTCTTTGGGGCCACAAGAATCCCAAGAATTTTGATCAAAAATGGTCAAACTACATGTTTAAGATCCCTCTCAAATATGGAAATGACCCTGCTACGACAGTAAAAAAAATTCACGAGAACATGCATGGTCTTTGCAGGGTCTTGGTGAGTTCTTCAGTGATGTATTAATGACAGAGAGGGCTCTCTTTCATGTGAGATAGAGGATAAAAGGTCCACAATGGTTTACATTAAGCACCAATGTTTTGTAGCAAAGTGATGGTAATTTATCATAGTGGTGGCACTGTACTGAGGTCCTGGGTGGAGCATGGTGGCTGGGGCACCACTGTGGCTTAGTCACTGAGAATTTGAAGCAGAACTGGCCACACTGGCCTTTTGCCTGAGATATGACCCTGATCAAGAGAAGGTGATAGAAACAATAATGCATTCTGACTCAGTCTGAGAGACTTGTGGCAGGGCGGGCATATAGAGCGTGATGAGGGCGCAGGACAGTGTTTCAAGGATGTAAAAAAATTGCTGGAAAGAAAAAAAAAACAATTTGACCAGTACTAAGAGTATGGTAGTGTCATAAATGTCCTGAGACTGAAGAAGGCCTTCAAATTTGCCACGATTCAACCATGTTTTAACAGGTTGTGAAGAGCATAGGTACTTACAGATTGTGCCGTTTTAATGGCCACAAACTTGTGGTGTCCTTCCTTCCCGCAGACATAGCCGAAGGCCCGGTGGTCTCTGGTGTCCTTGGCAATGTAGCTGATCTCATGGACTGAGTGATGATGCAGAAGCACCTAGATGAAACAAAGGTAGTGGTGTCAAATCAACAGCGTCTCTAAGAGCTACGGTACAGTAGTTGACATTGTGTGCCACATCCTCTCTCTCGTGTTCCTCTTCTTAAAGATGCCAAACGTGATCTCGTTTGATCTGAGATTCTGCCTTTTTAAAAATACGGCGCTGTGCTGCGCTTCGTGTTGGCAGACAAAGTAGGTCAAACCCACTTGAAACATTTTTGCATATTGTTGAGCCAAATGCTGAGAGAGAAGAGAAAATCCAAACATGTTTAAATTTCTCTTACACAGAATGCCACTGATACTAGAGCTCCTACAGAACTGCATCTAGCCTTTTATTCAAGGTTGAATCCAGTTTGTTTGGGTCTATTTTAAAATCATGAGCAGGATATCCCATTTGCAAACTATACTTTTTTGTACCCTTCCAAAAAAAACAGCAATACATGCAAAAAACAATAACTCAGTTGTCATTTAGAAGCACCCATCGGCTGCTTCACTATTAGCATAGATAAACTTAAGCACTAGGGAGGAGCTTTTCTATTGGAATGTTTACCAATTTTTAGCAGGGACCGTCGCTGGTAATGCCTCAGATTAATGTAAAATACAAAACTAATATGACAAGTGAGCTCAATTCAGCAGAGAATCATGTCAGCTTTACATAAAATATTTCCATCTAAATGCTTGCTGACACAGCCTGCTGTGGAGTGATCCCCATTTCCACCTAAATAACTCCAGAGGGATATTAAGTGAGGAGTGTTATTTACTGGCAGTAATCAGTAAATAAAATGAAGAGCATTGGGGGGGTTGGCATGATTTCTAAAGCAACAAATGAGCTTGTCAAAAGCAGGTGATCTTGTAGGTCATGGCGGGAGGCTTAATGCTCTTTTTTATTACAGGGGAAAAGAGCCGTTCCTGTCGCCACAGTTGTACTAAAAAAGAGAAGAAAAAGGAGGAGAGACAGAGAGGGTGGATGGAAAGAGAGCCAGGGAGAGAAATTAGATAGAAAATTTTCA
>JAOXNZ010000092.1:20146063-20160941 GCA_028566095.1 Kryptolebias brasiliensis
GCCTCTCGCACAGTGACTGCTGGAGATAGGCACCGGCTCCCCGCGACCCAGAATGGAGAAGCGGCTAAAGAAAATGGATGGATGGATGGATGGATGTTTTTTAAATGTACACTTGATGTATATTGTATTGACCATTCAATAAAGTGAAAAGAACTATTTGGTGTAATAATAAGTGGGTTTTGCTCTGCTCTGTTCAAGGCAATTATAGTGTTCATCAGCCTGGTTTGTTACTTGAAGTCATACAGGATACGATGGTTTTGAAGTAGTTGAGCAACTCGCCTTGGTAACACAAACACAACCATGTAATCTGTCAGTATTGTTACGTTTGTCACGCTGGGGTCATAGGTTAGGTTAGAGGCGAAGAGGATGACATCATCATTTTCAAAAGGCTGTATTTAGGCTGTTTGTCCATACAAGGACAGCCTAAATCATTTTTAAATGCAACAATGGCGTTTAAAAAACAATTTCACTCTGAAACCTGGTTTCAAATAATAACATTTAGGGGTTCCTAAAACACTGTTTCCATGTGGATGCAAAGCTCAAACAATACAAAACCTTATGTATTCACAAAATGCCATTCTTGAGCAGACAATGTCTAGGAAATTCAAATAAGAAAACACAAATTAAATACAAAACCACACAACAGAACCCCAAAAGCCTCGACATTTACAATGTTGTCTGTTTGGAATTCCTTGGTTATTCTCGAAGAAATAATATGATATTCCTTCTGAAAGTGCCAGGAAATGCTACAGCTAGCTGCTGCCACAATTTTCTCTTGCAAATAACCACAGGCTTTTGTATAAACTAACAATGATATAAAGGTTAGCTTGTCAGCCCAGGGAAAGCAAAGCTTTTTTTCTCCAACATGAGGCAGTTCGGAAGGCTACAACAAGTTTGTCAGGATCAATTGCTCATAACCTTTCCACGTGACTTCAAAAGATCTAAACGTCTTCCTTCTGAGCCAGGATGTCAGAGGGATTCAAATAAAACATTGTGATTCCCCACCTGACACGCAGAATGTGTATCAGGACCGTGGAGAGAACGTTTACTGTTCGCCCTGCTCCATACTGTTTCAGGGCTTGTCTCTGATCACAGTGCTGAATGTGTTTGCTTGCCACAGTAGAATGGGGACAGCGAAGGCACAGATGGTAACAGATGGAGAGTCAGAAGTGCCCCTCCAGATACAAGGACTTGGCAACAGGAAACTTTTTGTTGGGGATCCAGGCAGCGAGGCAGGTTAACCTTTGAACCTTTGGGAGAGTGTATTTGTGACTGCCCCTCTTTTTCTATCCATACCCCCCATCTGGCAGTACGCAGCACACACACTAACTTATTTATTTAACCTATTTGAGATATGCAGCGGTGACCATTGTTTTCCGTACATCTGCACGGGGGATTTAAAATAAAACAAGGTATCAGTGCAGGGGCCTGACGACTTTAAGAAGCAGTAAAGAAAATGGATGTCTGAAAAATGAAACTCTGTCCCCACCATCTGCCTCCCTCCATGTGCACAAAATAACTCCTAAGCTTCAGTAAACACAGTTTTATAAACATTAAGAGCAGCTGATGTTCCCTTGTTCAAAGTACTCTGATGCCTCAAACTCTGGCCCCTGATACAGTTTGAAGGTTGTAGTTTACTGATCATCGAGGTTGGTTTTTGTGTTATTAAGGATGTCAGGCACATTCCTAATGTAGTGATAGGTCACTGACTTTCAGCTGAGCTTTATGTTGTGTGCTGGTTGATGTTTTTTATTGTCACAATGATGATAAAGCAGCACGAAGGATCAGTTGGACAAGCTTATCGGCAAATGATTTGGTTAAATGTGTGAAACTGTCTTTAAGCAGAGAAGAATGGTGGAACGGGTGTATTAGTGCTGCTTCTTAAATGCTTTTCAGGAGAAAGATATGTAATATGTAATATGTAACAGTAGCGATTGCATCATTTTCAGAGCACTGTAACTTTTGTGTTTTTGTTCATCAGTGTTATGTTATAGTCTGGAAAACAAACAAACAAAAAACCCAGAAAGAGCCATAGTGTGTGTCTTAGTTACAATGAAGCTTCAGGTTTTTCACAACGTGTCACGTTGCCAAAACAATAAATGTTAGCACGCTAACTGCACAGAGATTGTATGAAACAGATGAAAATATCATTAAATGTCTGTGTTTGTTGTGGAGTTATTGTTATTGTCACAAGAGTCTAATGGAGAAAAATATGACGAGTTTAGCTCCTGGACAATCTCTGTTTGTACCTTGATGCCCTCAAACAAAAGTGTATTAATTTAATATACGTCAACAAAAAGCAACGCGTTAAGTCAACTTAAAATCCAAATTTTAGGATTTTGACTTAAAATAGGTAATTCATTGTATCTGCCAGGTTATGAAATTTGGCAGCACAATTGTGTGCTGGTTAGCTCAGTCACCACACAGCAGAAGGTCCTTTGTTTCAAATCTCATCGGCAGCCTTTCTGTGTGGATTTTACATGTTGTCCCATGATGTGTGGAGACTCGGGTTCCTCCCTCAGTTTAGAAACAAGCATGTTAGGGTAATTGGAAAGTCTAACTTAGGCTGGATTCATACTCCATGAGAGGTTAAGAAATCTGTTCATGTCTGACGTAGCAGAGAGACGTTCTTTTCTACAAGGATATTTTATACTCCAGAAGAAACCCCATTGCCAACCTCCAGGAAGCCTCTCCCCTGAGTGAGCTGTTGTGGGACGCCGACAGAAATAGTGACCACATGGAGTGCAAATTGGTTGGATTCGTGTTGTTACAACACTATGACAATCACAGAGATGGAAGTTTTTCAGTTGATGGAGGAGGAGGAGAACAACATCTTATTTCGGGATGTCAGCCGTCATTTGACGACCTTTGAGTCCAGCCGTTCGTTCAGCAGCACCCACACACAACATGCCAGCCTCTGCCAGGAGAAATTAGTAGTCACACTACAAATATTGGATCCCAGAAGCTAATGTTAGCTCCCAGCAGCTAATACTCCCAGCATGACTGCGGGCACAGTGGTTCCTGAGCAGCTGACGGAACAGTGTGGCCACATTAACCACGCCCACTTCAAGTTTCTACCCAATCACACAATATTTGACGCCGACCCCCAGGAGAAAAACGTTCTGCCCAGACCTGTCAAGAACAGCACTCTAAGAGCTCCTAAGACAACAAAATGACATTAATTTGGTCTTGCAACTGTGTCAGAAAGAGCAGATTTCTTCACTTCTCGCTGAGTATAAATCCAGCCTTATTCTTTGGCATGAGTGTGTGTGTATGTGTGTGTGTTTGTCTGTCTTGCGTTGACCCTGTAATGGACTGGCAACATGTCAAAGGCTTCCCCTGCCTCTCGTCTGTTGACAGCTGGGATTGGTACCAGCCCCCGCCCTTCCCCCGAACCCTGAGCAGGATTAGAGGGTTTAAAAAACAAGTGAGTGAGGTTAGTGAGGTCAGTATTTGTGTTGATTAAACCTCACTAATGATGCATATTTCAAACAAACAAAATAAATTAAAAAAACTAGATTTTACTGCATCTTTTAACCATGTGCTGAAATCTTGAGATTTTGCCACAAGTGTCAGCTCTCTGAAAATATCTATGATATGTGAAGACGTGAAGAGATTATCTCTGCTTTCAAAAAGTACAGAGAAATTTCCTTTTGTGTATCTACCTTCTGTATGCCAAGTTTTCAGCTAACAGTTCTTTGGGAATCATCTTGTTGGTGCTAACATGCTATTTCAAATGTCAAACTGTGTTACTTTTGGTATTTTTCTTAGCTTCAACAAAAAATGGGAACAAATTGTGCCTTTGTGACAGGCTGCTAAAAACAGAGCCTTAAGATCCAATTTAAAATTGGTTCTGTGTTAAATTGTTTGTGATGTGTCAACAGTTCAGTAGCCTTGTGACGTCTGAATGATTCATAGGTCAGAGTGAAGTGACCTTAGAAACCAAAAAAAAAAACATCTTTCTGAAAGTGGTCAGGTTGCTGGGCTAAGACTTACTAAAAAAGCAGTAAAACTTTGTATGACCTTCAGGAAGCCTGGAAAGCTAATAATTAAAATCATTTTTAAAAGATTACAAGAAAGTCTGGCTTCTTGAAAGCAAAATATAAAGACATGAGAGATGACTTAAGACTTTTGCTCAACAATGCACAGAGCCTGGAAGAATATCTTGCTAATTAATATATGATGCACTTCATTTCCCTCTGTAGTTGATCTGCATGATGCCTCACTAAACTTAACCGTGTTCCAGTTGCAAGTCAGAGAGCCAACATGATTTGTTAACTGCAGCTATCAGCATTTTTCATGCACAAGGGAGCCATATTGGATTTTGAGGTTGGGACTGGTCAGGGAAGTCCAATTTTCTGAATCAGAATTCTGACCTCAGGAGGCATTCCAGGTCATTTATCTAATGTGAAACACAGAAATCATGACTTCTGAGTATAACTGAAATGCACAATTAATGTATAGCTCTTTAATTGTTTTAACTAAGTTAATATGGTCCTCTGGAAAAAATAAAAAATGTTGCCCAGTGCTGGTTTAACAGTCATGGGAGACGTTAGGTCCATTTTAGCGAAGCTGAAGCCCTTTTGTGAGATTTGTAGCATCTGTTAAATGGTGGAAATGAGGAAGAGTAAAGTTGTTAGAGTATTGTAGAGCAAGATGTGTGTGTGTGTGTGTGTGGGTAGGGGGTGGGGGGTGCGCACACACACACATCAATCGTTTTCTTTCTAGGTTGTGGTGACACTTTCTAATAAACTGATCATGTCCTAATCTTTAAATTAATATCGTATCATGGCCCTATACACAAAACAAGATGACTCTTTAAGTTTTGCACGTCAAATTATTTTTTTATTATCAATTATTTAAACAGCCAGTGGCTAAAAATAAACCTATACAGTCTATAGTTTTATAAACACTGCCTATGTTTATGCCTTTTATTATAATTTTCTGGGGAGATTAGTGTTTTAGTATTATTAGAGGTAAAAAAAAAGGTTTACTTGCAACAAAACTGGTCACAACCTTCATATTATAGATGTTCCGCTGTCTAAAAGCATTAAGATGAAATGTGATATGAACCTGTAAGCTACAAGAGAAAGACTAAATTCTCTGAGCAACTCGTGAGACAGTTATCAGCTTCTGACAGATTTATAAGATAAAATATTTTCTTACTTCTTAATTAGTTCATATGTTGTCATTGTGAATCTATTAGCTACCTTAAATTGTCAGCATGACAGCTTTGATTATCTTGTTTGTTTTAATTGTCTCTCTTGTGTGACTCGTGAATAAAATTTGTCACCGTGATAGTGGAGTCAAACCAAGTGATGTCCCTGTTAACTGCACATCACCTACTTTCACAACTGTTATCAATTCAGTGAACAAATGTAATGTTTTACTTTACCTGAAGTGAACACCATTCAGTTTGAGAGATACTGTAAGATGCAACACATTTAAACTCTATTTTTAAGCTTTACATCATAAAAACACGTTTTACCAAAGCCATAAGAGCAATGCATTGTGTTAAACGCAGAGTTTGAATTGCGCATTTATACTGTATTACTGCAGTTTGTTGGATTCCTCTGATCAGCAGCTAAACTACTTTTCTTCTCTTGTTCATGTCTGCAGAAGTATATAAGTCACTGAGACTGTTGTGGCAAAGCGTTACAAAAAACACGAGGGTGCTCATTCTGACATAACACTGACACATTCTGTTCCCATCTGAACAATGAAACAGTCTGAAACAGGCTCTACAGTAAGACAGGTGACAGGTGAATTAGTCAGTTCTTTTTCTTCAGCTCTGTTCAAACTGATAAAACAGTGTAGGCATATTAAAGTGTGCTTTGAAACAGCGAGCACGACGACAGCGCTGACTTGGCTCTTCTTACATTTACGAAGCAATTTGGCTTTAAGATAACCTCCACTAACAGCTCTGAGACACATCAAATGTGTCTTCACATTTCTGCTTTCTGCTTCTTTGCGGAGCCACAATGAGAGCGCATCACCTTGAATGGTCAGTGTGAAAAGACTATTTGAATGCTGCCTCTTTGCCTTGTTCTCTTATTATTTCTGTCCTCCGTTGGTTGATTTGTCTTTTTGAATTGTACCATTTTTTTGTGCACAGATTACAGTAGAGCAACAGTTGCTATGGAGATGGAGTAAAGTCGCACATGTGAGGCAGTGCTGTGATGGACAGAGGGGAGCTTTAGCTGCACGCAGCAGACTTTACTGCAGTGAGGTTTGATTTTGCCAAGTGCTGAAAAGAATGAAGAGTGCAGTGCCGGTGACATCCCTGACACAAAATGCAAGCTATCACATTACATGTTCTGTATTTGTCTCTTGTTCATTTGAACTGCATGGGAATTAAAAAGAAAGACCAAAAACATTTAAATGATGCATTAGCAAATCAGGCTGGAATCAAATTTCAACCATTAGCAGTGAATCCCATGAAAATAACTAAAAATGCTGTTTAATCGGAATTAGAGTAATTCATTATTGTGTTACAGTGGGATAACTTATTCAGCAAGTGGTTCTGGAATAGCCAAGGTTAAGGTGCTGTCTGCACTACATCAGATATTTTTTTAAAGCAGATATTTTTCTTACGTCTGCACAATTCTTACAAAAATGCTGAAATACCCATGCTGCCCCACTAGGTGGCAATAGCCTCCATATTCATGACATATTAAAATACAGAGAAAGAACATTCTTAGACCTTTGCTTTGGTTCTGCTTCCAATTTTACTGTCATTTATTAACCATTTCAGCAAACAATCAGTTTAATGAAGACAAGAGTAGTATAAAGTGAGAAAGGTGTAGAACAAAATGCAGTTAAAACGGCATAAAATCATGTTGTAGGTCTGCATTTTTTTGTCTCAGATTTGAAAAATTCTTAAACCTAACTCTGTAGTTGCAACTGTGCGATCTTGAGAGTCAATATAAAGTATTCATTCTGCTTGATAACAGATTGTTGCAGCGTTGCTTTAGCTTGTTGCTTTAGCTTGTTGATATTCTATATATTGACCATTGTCATGATACTTTAAAATGACACGATCCATAAAAAATTGATTACTTTATTTTTTAGTTTAAATAGAGAAAAAAAACACAATGTCATTATTGCCAAAAGGCCAAACACAGAAAGGAACGCTTGGCCTTTAATTAAATTGTCTTTCTGTTTTTAAGATCGCTGTCTTAGAAAAAGATGCTTTGGATTCGGGCCTTATCTACTGGGAATGAAAGTCAGAAATCATTAAGAAACAGATTTATTTCTGGTTATCATTGATTTTCTCCATGCTATTTGCTGACACATAAAAAGGACAGCAGATTTATCATTTATATCAAACCAATTTCATCTGCTGCTTCCGACCAAAATGAAAATAAACTGTGATTTATCTAAATATGTCATCAGCCAGATCCTTGATAGTGTCCTTCACCTAAAAACGAGCTGAAATCACCCCCAGCTCTACCACATGACAGGCTGCATGCATTTACTTTGCATGCAAACTGAATGCACACCCAATTTCAATTTATATGGCTCTAAATAGCATCTTCACTGGTTGTGACAATGGTCCCTGTAGCACGTGATTACCATGTTAAAGACAGAGGCTGATACTGTGTGCTGATAGCCTCCTCTCATGAGCCGTCTGGCGACGCAGTAACTGCACCTCAGCCCACTCTACCCCCTCCACTTAACTCAAATCGATGGGCCCTCCTCCAGCCGGGCCATTTATCAGAGCAATCCGACAGATCCAGTGAAACAGCCACAGAGGACATGGCCTCACGACCTCGTTACGGAGAGCGCGCAGTAGCCAGACTTACTGGACTAGCTGAAGTGGCTTTACTCATGGATAGAAAGATGAGGGGAAAAAAACAAACAGAATGAAGAAGAAGAAGAGGTTAAACCAGAAAGCTTTTACTGTTTTTGTCCACTCTCCTGTAAATCCCACTCTCACTGCCTCTCTATTGCCTCTTCTTTCCTGCTCACAGTCAATTCAATCCCAATTCAATCTTCCAGCAATCACTCTGAGAATGCCTCGTTCTATAAGATCACTTATGCTGTTCATCAAAGCGACATGGTGTGAATTACCCTGTCCCTGACACCTAAATCATGGCACTACCAAGCCCCGGGGCTACATGGAATAGCTGTTACTACATCTGGATGTCTAAATCGAGACAGGGCACGTCTTGGCAGATTGAATGCTTTCCTCCATGTTCTTTAAAGTTATCTAACTCTGTTGAAAAAAGGCACACAGTTATGGTTACTGCCTGCCAAACATAAAACAGCAGTCAGATTGTTATCCTGACATGTTTTTGGTTGTCTTTTTAATACTCTTCCTTAAACATTTAACAAGACTTATTCAGCAAACTGATGAACACCATGTGAGCCTAATATTTCAAAGGAATCAACTGTATGCAGCAGAATTATGAAATGGTTGTTCTCTTTAAGTTGCCTCTGGCTTTTCATAAATCATCAATCGAGCCGTCCACATCCCATAAAGATGAAGTCGGCATTGTGCAACCAAAGGAGGCGTGGAGTGTAGCTAAGTGGCGTTGATGTGGAGGAGTCAACTGGTCTCCAACTGTGAGATACTGGCGTTTGAATGTGACATACCTTTGATCCTCCTGGCCTCCTTTCGCTGGATGGTTTTGACACCCGACTGGAGCTCGGCCTCTGCTGACATCCTCCACTGCTGAGTCCCTCTTCCTGCTCACAGCAGATCCACCATGGGTTAGCAGCACACTCGCAATCCGCCCAGCTCTCTGTGTCCAGTTCTCGCCACTCACTCTCTCTCTCACAGTTTGATGAAGAAAACCTCCTTCAAATCCATAGTGAGATGTCTGGTACTCCTCAATAAATAAAGATCCAGCATTGATAAATACGTTCTGTCACTGCTGGCCCATTGTGTTGGAATAATGCGAGACAAAACATGAAAAGGTGATTGAATTATGAGCTGAGCGATCCTCTCGAGAGCAGCTTCAGATCAGATTTAACATCCTCCAGAGTGTACCTGAGTTCTCTCTGTGAAGGTCAAGCATCACATGGTCCACTGTTGCTCTTTTCTGTAGGATCACCTATTGCTCAGGAGGAGTTCCCCCTGGGGGAGACTTGCAGCATTGATTGAATCAAATATTGTTCTTCAGAGTAGGTCAGGAGTGGATATTATTCTTTGGTAGAATACTTCAGATCCCGTCTGACAGCCCATCACAGTCAGTAGCTCTGAGCACTGAAAAGCAAGGAGACAGGGATAATAAATGTTAAGCTGGAGGTGGTTAAAAATTAAAATGACACATGCCCCTTATTCACTCATTACAACATTAACATATAAAATGGCAGGCACCAATTTAACAAATCAACAAAGATGTTATTATCTCTTCTGGATCATCAATCCTTAATGAGCGTGCTGCAAACGCTCGCTGTTCAGCGCCCACCCTCGAAGAAGACCTCTGGTGAAATATTTAACGCTCCTGTTTCATGTCTTGCTCAGGAGTAAATATAGAACAGTAAAGCATGACTGGTGCTTCTGTGGATGCAAAAAAAAAAAAATTCAGAAGATGGATTGTTCATATTTCCAGTTCGGGTCAACAGCATGAGAGGAGAGGAAGTGGCAGAGAGCGATGAATGACAGGCCGTTTGAAAGCAAACTGTGGTGGGAATCCTGCCACAGTCTTCTATAAACTGGAAACCCCTCACATTGTGCTTTAATGCCCTTGAATCATTCGCTGCTAACACAGGGGCCGTGCCAATCTGGCATCATGGCTTGTGCATCCCCTGTTGGCAGCGCGATGTGCCATTGTTGGAGAAAAAGGTCTTCAGCCTGTTATGGCGTGAAAAGAGCTGCAGCACAACAAGCACTGGGCATGTTTTATCCTGTGTGACATTGCTAGTACATGCGCTAAGATAGTGGCAATATCATCTTTGAGTATCTTTTTAGGTGTACATTTAAAAAAAAAAAATTTTTTTTTAGTCATCCCCAGGGGAGAGTCATCCCCAACACATACTCTGGCACTAAAAGATCGAGCAAATGTTTAAAACTTTGGCATGCAAGGCGTCGAACGATATTCATTCCTTCAAGGAACGCTACCTTTAAATTCAAACGTAAGAACTTTATAACTCAACACTCACAAAATCCCCTTGGTCTCACAGTATACACAGATAAATGCAGTGCATAAACAATCTTTTCCCACCACATTATTTAGCAGAGGCACTTTTTCCTTGGTGAGTGTATTGATTAAAAGCTACTTTCGTTTCATGGCTGTTTGTAAAACCCATCTATTTGATAAATAGGTTTTGGTGACAGTAAAAAAAAGCTGAACTGAAAGAAAATGTTCTATTTTAGTTATTGAGGTAATGTCAGCCTGTCCATACCTTGTATAGAACTTGGCAAAAGTTTTGAGCCACCCATCTTTTTTTAATACATTTTGCTTTCAAGGTACCAAATATAACTATAATACTATCTTGAGCAATAGTTCTTGATACTCTGTGAAGGCCTTTCTGTTTACAAGTCAAGTGTTTTTATATATAAAGCACATTTAAAACCTCTGCTTTTGACCAAAGTGCTGAACATGAAACATCAAATAACCAGCACTGGAACTAAACTAAAAGAAAACCAGGGAGTCTGAATACGTGAAGGGGTGGTTACTGATTGAAATCAGGTGTGCTGATTACAAATGGACGACAGGTGAGTATGAAACTGGATGCAGAGACACCTAAGGACATCTAGAGACTACAAGATCATAAGATAACCGAAACTCCTCTATAAACGGAACGAAACCTTAAAAAACAAAAAACCCCAAACAAACCAGGAATGAACTTATAACACAAAAACTAAAACAAAGACCTAAAAACCACGAGGTCAGGCTTCTAAAAGCCCTCTTCACAATAGATGACAACACCGGTATGTTGCAAAAAAATCAGCCTAAACGTAGATGGTCTTTAAAGGGTCTTGTTGAGATCTTTAGTGACATAATAAGAATGCAGTAGGCTTCCCATTACATGTGATAGAGTTTGATAGATCCACAACAGTTTTCTACCATAGCGAGGTCATGGTGGTTTATCATTGTGGGGGTAGTGTATTGGGGTTCTGAGTGGAGAGTGGTGTCAGGGGTTGGAGAGTATCTGGATCTTGCACACACTGCCTCATGCCCACACTACAACTGTCCTTGTGACAGGTCATAGAAACAGCCTAGCACAAACATGATCACTGTGGTAATTGCATTGTGCTAGCATGGCGTTTGGCAAGTACTAAGAGCGTAGCAGCTACCTTCACAATGAAGGAGGTTTTTCAAATTTGTCACAATCCAACCATGTTCTAATAGGTCATGTAGGTTGTAGAGAGTAATGGGGTTCATCATCCCTACTACTCTACTACACTGCTTGAGCAATAGTTGTTATAAGAAAAATGTAACTTTTATCAAAAGTCTTTGGTTTCCAGAGTTTTTTTTTTCTTTATCCAGGACTCTTGGCCACAGCACAGTTACAGCAGGTCAACTACTTTCACTAATGGATAAGTCCTCCAGTTTCCTTTTAATCTCAAAATGAACTATGATTCACTCCATTTCCTTCATCAAAAGCTGGTTACTGAGGATGACTCATCATCACTAGTTATAGTTTGGATAAGTGGACTGTGTGTCACAATTCATGTGGGTTCTTAAGGGTGATAATGTCAACCAGGTCCAGCGGCAAAGAATAAGTCTCAGATAGAGCACTGGAGTGTCAGTGGTGGGAGAGGTATTTTCCATGTCACAAAGAACCTTATCAGAATGTAATTTTCATTACCAATGAGAGAGATATGCCTCATTGTATTAGACTGAGGAGCGATTTAATGTGATGTATGGCTGCTTTTCAAAGCCAATGCTATCTAGGTCACCCAGACTCCCCAGTCTGCTCCGTGTTTTAACAGCTCCCACTGTCTCTCAGGATTTGGGTCAGAGTTAACGAGCATCACTCATTTTTCCAGCTACTCTCAACTGGTTAGGGATGTCGAAAGCTCTTGACAAAAGCCACCATTTATTTATTAATTTGCTCATTTTAGTACTACCTCTCTCAAGTGCAGAAGAAAACCTCCTTGAGCAAAGTCAAGTTCACTTCTGCTTGCATCCCTCATTTTCTTCCATCAACCTGCTTTACTCTCTGCGTCTCTGTGGTGCCTGAACTTCACAAACAATATTTTGAGTTTTTTGGCTGTTGGTTGAGTCAAAATTTCTACCCCGCATACAGTTTATTAAGCAAAAATAGGGCACAATGTCACCTAAACCTGATGTATTGCTGCTCTGTCTTCCAAAAGATTCAGCACATCAATCAACACAAAAATGGAGCGCAATTTTAGATCAACATTTTTATTAACATCAATAAAATCAACCTGGACAACATGCACACATGTAATCTGTTAAGCAGTATCGGTACACATAATGTTTTTCGCTGCAATTTTGTAATTATTGATGCCTAAGCATTGAAGCACCTTTTTTACTACTCTGTTCAAAAAAAAAAAATTGCCACATATCTTGCTGTGCAGCTTTGAAATAAAACATGCAAATTACACACCCAATTTCTCCGTTCAATTGTGAATAGTGTGTTGTGACTTTTGGTAGAAGTATCTCACAAAAAATGACAATAGAAAATAATGGAGAGATCTTTTGGAGCCCTAAAGCTCAGGTGGACTTCAGAGTAGAAACATCATGCATAATTTAAACAGATCACAGAAAGTCAAACTTTCCATGACTGAACAGGCATTTTGATATCTTGTGGTTTTCACACAATCATAGTTTAAGTTTTATGATTTTAACAGATTTTTTTCTCTAACTTTTGAATTGTTTCAGGTTTTTTGCAAACAAGCTCTTCTTAATCCCACAACTCTTGTGGAAACATATACAAATTATACATCAAAACGTGAGCATTTTTGTTTTCTTTCGCTCAGTGTCTCTCACTGCTATAGGACTTGTGGTTTTTTTCTCGACTCTGCCTAGATTGCAATCCACCCAAGCTTTTACAAGCTTCAGTCAAATTTTAGTTCAAACTATTCTCTTCAAAATGGGAAGGGTCTTTTACTTGTCATATCTCCTACATAAATTACGGTAGAATCATATAAGTTTTTATGTGTGATCATCAGAGTCCTCTGCTGCTTGTGGTGATCATAATGAGCCACTGGCAGCAGCTTTACATTCTTTTGATCTTGGTACTGTTTACACTTCTTGTGTAGTTTAAACATCAAAATGTAGGCATTAAATAGTATTAAATCAGGATTTTGTTTGATATGAAAATGCTGTTTAAAATTAAATTAGAAACTCTGAATTATATCTTCAATTTATGTTCCAGAGAAACAAAAGGTTGCGATAAATGACAATTATCACTCTCTGGCTGTCTCTGTGGATGGAGATAACTCATTAAATGCGTTTTTCAATCATGTTTGCTCTCTCGGTGATATAATGGGCAATCACCGAACATGAGTTGGTTTTTAAATCAGATCGTTCTTGAGATTCTTTTCAAGCTTCCAGCATCCCAGCAAGTGATGTTTCCTCCTGAGACTGATTTTTAATAGACTGCACAATCAGCCTCATATTGTGAAACAAGCGAGGCTCGGTGCATCCTGCCACTGATGAGTAACAAAGGTTGAACAGCCATCTATCTCTGGATATGGCCAATTACACCTCCATTCACTCCGCTCCCAGTGGAAGGCATCAGCTTGCAGATCCAGTGCGTGTGCTGAGAGAAAAGGAAGCCTGGACCGCTCCGAGGCTGGCTTGGTGGTGTGTCCCGGGGCTGCTGGAACATTTGTTTCACAGACCGGCTCTGGCACCTCACGCTGGTCGTCTTTGTCATAAAAAGCCTCCCAGCTGATGGAGTGGGACATGCCTGCCACATCCAGTCCCAGCAGAACTGTTCCCTGAACAGTCCTGCTGGGTTACCTTGTGTCACGTGTAGTGTCCAACCCCATCCCATTTGAATTTTAACCCACGCTGTGATGAAAGGCTTAATTTAGACCTTTTATTCCACTCTACATCAGCTAATATCAGCCCTATAATCAACAATAAGTTCAAGTCACTTGCAAGTGGCCTTACATGCGTCTAATAGCCATTAAATCTATGATAAGGTTAATTTGTTTTGGTTGAATTAATTAGAATCTTGACTAGAGAGCATTTGACTGGCATGTGGGTCTTTGTGGAAACACTGCAGTCTGTTCCAATAAGCAGCAACCTTGCTTCTCATCAGTCTGTCTGTCAGCAAAATATCTCATAAACCACTAGACAGATTTTTATGGAACTCTCAGAAAGTAATCACTGGATGTACGTCTACAACTGATCAACTTAAAAAATCAACCAGATTCAATATGGCTGCCACAGTTAACTGACCTAAAAACAAAAATGGCTATAACTCAGCCAGTTTCAAATATATTAAGCTAAAAATTCACTATGACGGTAGCTGGGAGTCATCTACACACATACTTCAAGTGCTAACACTTCAGTTCATGCGAGATGGTGTTTAAAAGTTTGGCATGCAAGGCCAGCAGGCAATACGGATTCTCTTGAGGAATGCTAGTTTCATTTTACCAAGTGACTTTATTTACTACAAATATTTGTCAGAAAGATAAGCACAATATGATTATGGTACATAATAAAATAAAACACAGCTTTATCCTGTGCAGGGTAATGTGGAGCTGGTGACCATAATGATAAATGCATAAATGCATTAAGGGACACATGTATACAGGGATACATAACAGTTATGTACCTTATTGTAACAAAAAGTAAAAAGTTGTGTACAAAATAGTAATCACACTGTTTGAAATTAGGAAGTTGGGGTACGGGGTGGCACAGTGATGTAGTGGTTAGAGCTGTCGCCTCCCAGCAAGAAGGTTGCAGGTTCGAATCCTGGCCTGGGGCCTTTCTGGGTGGAG
>JAOXNZ010000092.1:20161041-20174515 GCA_028566095.1 Kryptolebias brasiliensis
ACTCCGGTTTCCTCCCACAGACCAAAAACATGCATGTTAGGTTAATTGGTAACTCTTAAAATTGTCCCTAGGTGTGTTGTGCTGCGTCTCTCGTTTTTCTCCATGTGGCCCTGCGATGGACTTGCGACCTGTCCAGGGTGTCCCCCGGAAAAAAAAAAAAAAGCAGGAAAGAGAGGGTAATGAAAATGGATGGATGGAAGTTGGGCTACGATTTGGTGGAGGTACGACTGATGAGAAGTAGTGATTGACCAGCATCCAAATAAGGGTTTATTATTGCCTACAACCAATGGTGTTATTGTTTTTGTCCCTGTCTGTGTGCGCCGTCCATGTGAGTGTGTTTGTCTGTACCATTCAGAAATTATCTCATGAATCACAGGACAGATTTTAATGAAAGTCTCAGAAAGTAACCACTGGTTGTACATTTTTAACATTTGGAATCAACTCAAACTAAGATGGCTGCCACAGCTAATCAAAAGTAGCAAACACAAAACTGACTCAAATTCAGTCCGTTTTAGAGATATTGAGCTAAACGTTGGTGTGGTAGTAGGTGGGAGTCGTCCGCCAACTTATACTCTGAGCAATAACTGATGGCACAAGATCAGTCTTTAAAATGCTGCCATTAACTATCTCAGTCAACTCTGTCTGTTAGCAAAATATTTCCTAAACCCCTGGATGGATTTAATTAAAGCTTTTCAGAAATTAATCCTTCTGTGTACATTTACAATTTATTAATTTTGGAATAAATCCAATTCAAAATGGCCACTAAAGGTGATCAGTCTTACTCAACACAGAAATCTCTCTGACTCAGACAGTTTTATGAATATTGAGCCAAAATTTGATGTGGTAGTAGCTGAGTTAGGGATGAGCTAACGCATCCCTAACTCATACTGCAATTGGTAACAAATCATTTACAAGGTTTGACCAAAACGGCTACAACTCCATCCCTTCTCATTATAAGATGATCTTAGTTTAAAACTCATGAGGCAGTGGGCGATATGCGTTCTTCCAAGGAATGATAGGACTTTATTTTGATATGTAATCACTGTCTTAAACATTATATGTCTGCTTGAAAATTGAAACAAATTGAACAACCTTGAAAATTTGTATTTAAAGAAGTGAAGGACTTCTCTTTTTTTATCCCCCCTTCCTGCTCCTCCAGAGGGAACTGATAGCCTCTGTGCTCATCCACGCCCCATTAGTTCACCTCTCAGACAAGATGGAGGGCCTCTGACGATGGAACGGCAAACTGTGTGACCAGAAAGGTGAGGAAAAGAAAAGCCATAGAAAAATTTACTTTAGGTATTTATTTGATGCGCTCTCATTTACAGTCTGAGCCTTAAAAATGAGGCCTCATTGCTTGAGGTTCAGTGGGAACAGCTGGTAAACTAAATAAGCATTACCACACAGTTGCTTTGCTGGGCAGATTTGTGTCAGCAAAGGCCTCTGAGCCGTGCACCCAGTTAGGCGTGTTTGTAACATGATGGGTCATGGCTAGCAGGAGGGCAGCTCCTCTCTGCCCTCTGAAATGTACCCACATTAACTTTTCCACCAGCTCTGCTGCAAGATAACCGGCCCCGATTCAGGCCGATGAGCAAAGGAGTGAATCCATGACAGATATGGAGAAATACGCTCACAGCGGAGGTCTCCAGACACAAATTTCAATGTAGTTTGTTTTGGAAGTTTGCATTTCTCAGGCAGCTACTGCTGCTATAACAGACATATTCAGGCTAATAAAGTGTCACAAGCTCCCTGTGGTAAGAGTAAACAATGGCATGAAAACAACATTCCCTCTTTATTTGTATAATAACAGCCTCCGTGTAAAGCAGGTCTGGAAATGAGACTCCTGGACCGATCACAGAATAGCTAATTGGTGAGTGTGGCTTTCCAAAACACCTCCTCTGATGATACTCTGTGGCTTCCCCCGAGGAGTCTTTAATTCACTGTTGATTTGGTTTGTTGTTGTGCTGCGTCTCAGTGTCTGAGCAGTGTGTTAAACGGCCTATTCACCACGTTGAGATGGTGGGAGAGAGAACTGGGTGGGCTCCAGAAGGCCTGGCAAACACTTCATGGCCAATCTTTTCTCCCTCTGCCACTCTCTTTTTGATTTGCTCTAAATGAATCATTCCTAATGCTACAGTTTTCTCATTCGTTTAACTCCATTTTAACAACTTTTTTTTTTCTCCTACCAGTTCTCATCTGCCCGGATTTCTTTCTTTTCTTCCTGTGTGTGGAAAAAAAGAAGGTTGAAGCCTGTTTGCTTTTGCTGCCACCTCACCTCCGCCTTCATTTGTGAGCAACAAAGAACTGTGAACACAAGGGCTCAGTCATTATTTCATGCAGGGACTAATTAATGAGACAATTTGCGTTTTTTTTTCTCCCCTTTCTCTCTGGGCTTTCTTCTGACTAAATAAATAGCTAAAAGGTGTCCTCCTTAATCTCACGAGGGTCATGGGTATAATAAAGATACACTCGCAGCGTCTTCATGAAACTCGACAGCAAACATCTGTTTCACCAAGAGCTGTTTTGACTATTTGTGCCATAAAAAGCACAAATTTGATTCAGAAGCACTGCAGACAGGGAACGTGATGATCACACACGCCAGAGAACCTGTGTAGTCAAGATAAAAGTTGCTGATCAAAAGTGCCGAGCACAAAAACAACACCTGAAGTCTGCCAAAGCACATTAATGAAACTGAGGGGAAGCACAGAAAAACCTTCTGAAGACGGAAACTTTTTGTTGATCTATTCGCTGTCACGATGCAATACTGACACACATCAATCACTGAGGTGCTAAAGAACACTTTCACTTAATGAATGCGTTAAAAAGGAATATTGTCTGGATTTTGATGCATCTTACATTTGAGTTTTTGCCTACAGCTATCAGGACTTGAATACACTTTAACCTTTTATCCTTTTTAGGTTTGTCACTTGCTAAAACAAAGAGTGGGCAACCAGGTCAGCAGCGCTTCACAAATATAGCATTTCTTGCTCATTGTTTCATTTAAATCTGCCCAGCGGTTCATGACATATTTTGCTAACAAACAGAGTTGTCGCCAGTAGTTAATGGCAACATTTTAAACAAAGATGTTGCACAGCTGTTAGCACTCATATTATGTGTTGGTAATCACTCTCAGCTACTACCACACCAAATTTTAGCTCAATATCTGTAAAACTGGCACTTATAGCCATTTTATGTTTGCTAAGATTGCCTTTCTGAGGTGGCCATCTTGAATTAAAAGGTAGTCTGTTGTATTCAAATCAGTTTCATTAAAACTCATTCAGTGATTAATGAGATATTTTAATGGTACAGGCAAACACATTGTTGCTTCGCCTTTGGGCGATAATAAAGATAATCAACAGAACCGGTAAGTTGCTTCATGCTTATTTCACCTACATTGCAGCTACAAGAAACAAGCTGCGTTTGTGTTTTATTGGTAAATTAGCTACTGATTTGTTTCAATCAGCACTACTCTTTGGTTCCAGGCTCCATGGTAATTTTCACTCTTCTTGGTAGATTTTCTGACACGAGCCGTTTGTGCCAGTGTTTGTAGATCGGCACAGTTTTAAAACTGGACACTCGATCAGTGTCCCTGTTTATGATTTGAGAACAGATGCTAATTTGCCCCGTTTAGTAAATCTGGACCTAAAATAATAAATAATACCGTTTGATTTATTTGGCCATTTAAAGCCAAAAGAGTCCAAATCTAAATGCAAAATTCGTTTTCAAATTTATTATCAAAGAGCTGCTAGTCATTTGTAAGTCATTTTTGTTGCCATCTAGAAATGTGATTCCAGTAATCACTCTGTTGGCACTGGTTTTGGTCTCCATCGTGTCCAACTGGCTTGTTGCTGCTCTTCTGTCCTCTGCTCAGCTCAAACTGGAATGATATAGAAGTGCAGCTCTTTCTCTTGGCTAAAAATGACTCCAGGAAGAGTTGGAGCAGAAACAGTCAAGCTTTGTTTGGAAAAAAAAGAAGAAAAGCTTTTGATTTGATTTCAAAATGTCTGTGAGCTCATCTCAAAGGGCAACTGCATTCTCACTGTCATGTTTTCATTCTGCATCTTACTGTAGAATATCTGATAATGCCACTTAAAGGGATGATTTAGCCATTTTTAAGTGGGGTTCTGTGTAAAAGGTAAGAACAATTAATATTTTACCTGCTATAGATAGCTCATTGAATGAACTTAAGTTGGAGAAATAAAGTTTAATTTTTACTAAATTGATGGGCAAAGTAAATGATCAAACTTATATGGCACCATTTTAATCTCTCCAGGTTCTGCAAAGCAGTTTACAGTGTTTCTTATTCTCACACACACTCAAGCAGTGCTTTCTATTCTAGATTTTAACACAGTGTATACAGCACATCTTAAAACTACAGCAAAATCCAAAAGTTCAGCATTTCCTATGAACATCAACAACATCATCACCCTTTACACCGCTGTCAGTTTCTCAACACGTGGTTATGAACATAGAATGTGATGGTTTTTTGAAAAATAATCATGTGTAGAACTGACGGCTGTGATACCGATTCATAAAATAGCATTCACATGAACCACTATGAAATTTAGAAGATTGAAAAAGGTGGAAACATTTGCTTTGGAAGTGGGTCGGCTCTGACGAGCCATTATTAACTCATCAATAGAGTCTAAGCACTTCCAAAGCTAATTTTGTCGTCTTAAAACAACTTCAGTCTTTAAAATTTTCTAGTGGTTCATGTAAAAAAATCTTTTACACTGCTGTCAATTTCACGGTACATTGCTATTACCAGAGAAATACTATTAAATTCTTGCTGGCTGCACTGGAAGTGTTACAGCTAACTGCTGCTGTTGCTATTTGTGCTTACAGATACCCACAGGTTTCCATGTAACTAACCCTGTGCTGAGGAATTGATGCCATTATAAAGGTTTAAGAATTAATGTTCACATGAACAGCTATGAAAAATTTTGAGATTGGAGGTGTTAGTATGGGAGCAGACCCCTTTGGTCTTAGCTATGTTTGGACTAGCTGTTTGCTTGTCAATCAAGTCACAGTGTTGCCAACTTAGCAATATTGTCACTATATTCAGCGAGTATTGAGTACCTTACATTTTTTTTTTTTTTAAAGCGACCAGTGACAAATCTATCAGCATTTCCCGGTGTTATTGGAGACTTTCTTAGACTCAGTGACCCTGTTTACATGAGAACAATCTCTGCAAATGTTAGTGTTCTTTATTTTTTTTATTGAGACGAATCAACAAGAAAAAAAATACGTTTACATCAATATTGCTTTGCTTATTGAATCTGCTGTAGTTTCTATGCCAGACAGGGTTGCCAGATAGGAAATGATGAACTATCCTACTGTCGCTTTAAAATGATTGTATTTTGACCCAAACTATCATATGTGCTGAGTGAGGGGGGAGGCTGTAGGATTAGTTGTGTGTTGTGATTGGTGAACAGGTGCACAGAAAAGGAGGGGGACTTTACCATAAAACTATGTTATAAAAACAATAATTATTGTATATCTGGCAACACTGATGCCAGGCTTTTAACAAGGTGCGTATGCAGTCTGGAGCATGTAAACAGTTCCATCCAAAATGGTGACAACATGGATGTTTGTTTGGACTAACAGTGAGGTTGGGTTGCTGCTACATGTTGAAAAGGGGGAGTAACACAAACAGCACTCTGCTATCTGCTATTAGTACTGTTGTTGTGCATGTGCAGAACAGCTACTGACTGCAGCCGTCTGTGGTGAGTATGTGTGATTTCACAAGTTGCCGCTTCCTTTGAGACACAAATGGGGGGCCAAAAAGTTCCACTCAGAGACCTGAGTTCAGAAAGCCTCGGTTTCAGAAAAAACAAACGGCTGAACCGCAGCAGAAAATCTACTACTTCACTCCAAAACAGCTTTGTGTAAGCATGCCCTGACATGATAGGCATGTATCTACCATGGGCCCTTCTCTCAAAGCACTCACAGCTCAGTCCTCAAGGAGCGTCCCTCCCAGCTGCAGTCAGAATAGGAGATATTCACTTGTCCAGACTGCAAATGAAACGTGCATGCACAAAGCTGCCACTGACTCATACACGGCGGGATGTAAATGTAAAGTTTTCTTTGTCTGAAAGAAATCACAGCACTAAAATAACTTTGAGTGTCTCTTTCACTGGTTCCAACCTCTGATCAAAGAGGAGGGATGGAATTGTGTCTTTAAATAAAACAAGAATTACAGAGACGAAAGTTCATTTGTAGTTTCTAAACATGTTTAGGATGTGTTTCACTGACTTTTTCTCTCACCTACGACATTATTCCTGTTTGGCAAATTACGCAAATTAGGCAATGACATAATTTTGTGACTTCTAGGACAGCAAAAAGTTACTTCCCTTACTGGGGAGTTAGCAACACTGTCAAGTCAGAAATACATGTCTGTCCTCCAAATTTGGGTTGTTTAAAAAGCCACTTACAATAGGTAAGAAATCAATCTTTCCACAAAACCCCAATTCAAGTTGAACATAATTCCCCTTTAAATGTTTTATAAAATGTGGGAAAAGGTTTCCTTTGAAACCTCATAACCCATTTAAAATCCCCATGCAGATCAGAGAGCCTCCCTGCGCTAATCATTCTATAACAAAGTGAAAAACATGTTTGTGTTGTGGTTCCTTTCCTCTTTTCGCTGCTCATTTTTATGACGGTTGTAGAACTACTTCACACTGCAATAATCACACAGCAAACTAGTGGAATTTAGTTCAGAAGAAACTTCTTTTCTGATGCTAAAAAAAAAACCCTTCTAATTTATTTTGGGTGTCCCCTCCAAACCGCCTGCCAGAAAGTATTCAAAGACAACACTGCATACAAAGAAAATCCGTCTAACACCTTCTGCTGCGGAGGTATTGTTGTGCCTTTCATGACTCCAGTGTTTTGTTTTGTTTGGTGTTTTGAGGCCGCCGAGCGCACAAAAAGAAATGAAATAATTTAAACCACAGCTCTTTGTTAACGTTCCGTTCAGCAGCATTTTGCAGTGATTTGATTTTGTTTTTGCCGCTGCAGTACAAGTAGCTACTATTATTCTCACCAAAGTACCTTTCTACTGCATTTTTCTCCGGAGAGGGCCTTTGATGTTGCTCATTTTCTCCTGCTGCAAAAATATCAGGTATTTCACAAAACAGCACTTTCAAAGAAGCTTCAGAAGCACACACACTTCCACACACAGACTGTCTGGTCCCCTGATGACAATACAGTGTGTGAGCTTGTAATTAGTGGATGTCCCACCACACCTCAACTTCTCTCATTAATCTCACATGAGTGATTAGGCTGCTGCGACGTATGGAACCACGGGAGGTGTGAAACTGGGTGTGAAACTGTTGTCATCTCATAAGTTATCACACTCTCGGGACTGGGAGGGGGGTTAAACCACGGCGGGTACAGCCCATTGGCAGCTAATCATGTCGCTAATGATAAGTGATATATTCGCTTCCTTCTCATTACAATGGCATCACAAGGTCAAGGTCTCACACAGATGGTGTCAGCCCGCCGGCAGCCTCGACGTTGTCTCTCTGAGGAGCAGCTTCTTCTGTGTTTTGTCTTGTTTTGCGTAAACCCAAAGCGGAGGCTGGTAGACAGCATGACAGAAGCCTTCTGGATATGACACTTGATGGCTGATTAAAGCAACACATCAGCGCCGCCTCCGACTGCGACGCTCTGATGAGAAGTGATCTAAAGGGTTTCGTCAGAAGACGTCACGCTGACCTCTGCCGCGGTGCCAGATGCTTGTTGTTCCGTGAAACTCCCCATCCAAAAACTGCAGAGGTTCTCCCCCTGCTGATGGTGCAGCAAGTCGCAGTTCCGTTTAATTAAAAAGTGAGCAAAGTTTTAAGCCAGAACACTTGCAGACTTTTAGGAATACCAGCGGCATGTTCTGTTTGTACTTGGAAGCTGGAATTTCCAAGTTCCAAGATGGAAAGATTAACCAAAGAAGGCCTCGGAAATCAGAGCTCAGACTGATTTCAGTCTAAACTTAATGTCAAAATCCAAAATGGCTCCCTCGAAAGTTGATGATAGCGGCAGTAATAAACTTTTTATTTTCACTTTTGTTAATTTGTGTTTCATTAAGACCCTGCCTATACTACTCTGGATATTTTCTATAAATCAGCATTTTTTTAATCCATTTATATTTTGACCTTGCCCTTGAACTACCCTTGCTATGCTTCGAGAAGCTATTTTAGCCACATTAACGACAAATCTAAACAGAGAAAAAACATGCTTAGCTTGGCTGAAGACTTTCCCGAAACTCCTGTAGTTTTTGTTTTAAGTGTCCTCTCAATTATTAACCATTTAGACACACAATCAAAGTTTAATGACTGTAAGTGTTTTATTTAGAGCAGCGTAATTTTACGTGTGTGAAAATAGGCTGCTGTGTGTCTCGTGTTTATCCACCAAAAACAGAGTTTTTTAAAAATCTCCTCTTTGAAAAGGTGCGTTTAAAAATGAGTTTTCTCACCAAAAATTAAAAAAAATATCTACAGTAGCATGAATAGGTTGCAGAGACAGCTACCTCTGTTAGGAAACATGTTGCTCTAGTGATTGTCTGGCAGTGCTAATAATACAGCAGTTAGCCTGGTTATTGAGCACAACTAACAAACCTTACTGATTTGCTGAGTTGCAACTGGAACATGATAAAGACACAATTTCTGACCTCCAAGATAAATGGAACGCAGGATAAGGCCAACTTAATTTCATCCCTTCCCTCTATGCCATAGCCACGCACTTTCATTTCAAAAGAAGGTGTTTATCAATGCATTTTGTAATGTAGGGGAAGGGTAAAGGGGTAGAGCTATCTGATGATTCAAATGACGATTTCTTTTGACTATATACCTCAAACAAAGGGGTATGAGCTGCTAAAGTGAAATTTTTTACTGGCACACAAATCTGGTCTATTTTAATGTATAACAGTTAGCATCACTGTCAGTTCTCCTTAATAAGCCTAAATATACCAAAAATATTTCAAATGTCAAGTTTGACGTATATTGATGTATTTCATTTAGTATCACTGTTACTTATCATTAACAAGCATAAAAAGTAGAGACATAGCATGTTATTACTTAATAAAAACAAAAATGTTATGGGCTTTATAATTTTACATGACATGTAGGGACATAATGGTGTTGTGTCTGTTTACTTACAAGTCAACTGATGGCGTATTAGCTTCTTGAAGCGGTGTCTGACTTTGAACAGAAATATCTTAGCAGCTACTCTTTATGACTTTAAATTAAGGGCCAACTGGTAGGCATGAGGGTAATGCTAGAAAATGGGATTCAGCCTAAGTGTCATTAGGTGAAAGCCAGCATTTTACCTGACTCTGTAGCTCAGTCAGCGACAGGGTTAGCTTGAAGTGTGTTTCTACTTTTATAATAAAGCTGTAAATCCAGACTGAATAAAAAGTGATTTCATCTTAAGATGTGCTCTTTTTGGGAAACAAAGCAGGCCCCGGGCCCCATCTTTAGGCTGAGAGAATGGGAGAAATCTTTGCCCCCGGGTGCCCAAACGAGTTAATCCATCTCTGTCTGGGGATTAAGTTATCTTAAATTTGATTCATTATCCGTGCAAGTTACTGGTGTTAAACAGATGCAAAACTCAAATGCAAACGTTCTACTTTTGCTCTTTTTTTAAAAACAAAACAAAACATCCAGTCAGAAAACAAATGCAGCGATTTAGCCCATAATCTGAAAGCACATATGGTTAAAACAGTTTCATCTTTTCCGTGTGAAGATGAGACAAACTTTTGCCGTCATGTTTTGGCATCTGATAGCAAGATCAAAAAGGTGAAAAGCACTAAAAAGATTGAGAGAAAGAACAAAAACTCGATTCACTGGGATTTGAAACCTCAGGAGAATCGAGCCTGATTCTGAACATCTCAATTACCTCCAGGGGAAGAAGAACTACTGCAGCAGGCAGACGTGGCAGATACAATATTTAAATTGACTGTCAGCGAAGAAAATGCTGCCAAGCTCATATTTGATTACATATTTTATGAAACACAACCACAAATGGGTGCACAAAATGCCTCACTGTTCTGTCGGCCTCAAATGGAGCTCCTGCCCTTCAGCGGGGGGAAAGGTTTGTAGAACAGGCCGAAGAGATGAAACTCAAAGACCTCACTACTCAGAGGTGATGAATGCTCCACTGCTTATGAAGCCTCCCGTAGTGCATCTGTGAGAGCAGATGAATGGGGAGGAGAGGCTGTAAATTGGGTCACACGAACATGGCGTTTCTGGGTAATGCGGTGAAAACGCTGGAGGTGTGCAGTTGGATGGCTGCACGTGCCTACAACTGGGGCAGAGCGGCTCCAACGTGGCTCGATTTCCTTTTCTCTGACTGCTCTTGAGCCGCTGGCATTTTGAAAAGCGAAGCTTTTTATTTGTAAAAACATTTATTTTTGTTATCCAGTTGCTGAGAAACCTAACGTTGAAAGTGATTTTGCCTTAAAGTTGAGTAAGGGTCTTTGCAGTCTTCATTCAAAAAAAGCACTGAAGGAGGAAATCCTTTATGTTTTGTAATTTTAAAAACATAAGCTGTCTCAGTTTGAAGAAGTAGAGTTTGTAATTATAACTCAGATCTTTAGAAGTGGGGTTCTGTGGAAATGTTAGGAACAGCTAATATCTTACCTGGAACAGATAGCTCTTTTAACAACCTCAGCTTGGAGAAACAGAGTTTAGGTCGGAAAGGACTGATGAGCTAAAGGTTAGTTTGAAGGCAGCAAAGACCAAAGTGGATTACTGCCCTCTTATAATAGCTTCAGTCTCAAAAATATTATACAAGTTCATGAAAATGTTATTTTATGAACCTTTACATTGTTTTCAATTTTCCATTACACAGTTATTTACATGGTTATTTAAAGGCGCAAACAGCAGCAGCTAGCTTTAACATATCTTTTGCAGCCTGTGGCACTTCCAGCAGCAATATCATAATGTTTCTGATAATATCTGTGTAATGTGAAACTGAAAGCAAGAAAAAGATTTATAAAACAGTATTGTTGTTAAACACTAAAATCTTTGATTGGACTGATTTAAGATGGCAGCATTCCACTTTAGTTGTGGTTTCTCTCAGACTACTAGCTCATCAATTTGATAAAAATTTAACTCTATTTCTCCAAACTGAGGCAGTTTAAAGAGTTATCTACAACAGGTAAAAGATTAGTTGTTCATAGGCATTGTACAGAAATGAACTGTCTTTAGGAACAGTAAGATTAAACACCTGTAACACGATTATAATGTTACAGGAAATATATTATGAAGATCTCACTTTTTCTGTGGTTGGGTGCCCAAATACCCAAATACCAAAGTCATTACCAACTCAAAACCCTGTCTTTTTTAAGGGCTCCTAAAGTTTGAAAAGGTCTTGTTTAGTGAGCCATTTAAATCTATGAGAGAAAAGTAAATCACATTTCAGCTTTAAAGGAAAGAAGTTCCACCCCTTTGTCTTTTTCTCCTCCCAACTGTAACGTTACATTTTGCTGCATTCCCTGTAACACTGGATTACACAGAAGATGTTTCCAGGTGTAGGATTAAAACTGTGATCAAATTTTCCATTTGTCATTTATTGCACCACGAACAGAAGCCAACACACTAATACAAAACAACAATAAAAAAAATGCTAAAAATGTAAAGAAAACACAGAGTAGACCCCTATTGAAAGCTCTGGGTTTCTGGAGCCGGCACATAACAGGCAAATTGTGCTGACTGTGTGCTAACTGACACATTACTCAGCATTTGTATTTGTGGTGTGGCGTTTAATAGTCTTGGGCAAGTTCAATATGTGACCCATGATGAGTTTGTGCCTAGAAAAAGTGTATTTTACTTACAAAAAGGTAAGAAGGGAAATGTAAGTGTAACAAAATGTTCCTCTAACTTTTTGCTTCATGCTGGTCTAAGTTCAGTTTGCTGTAAGCACTCCAGTAATTAGGATGCATACTACCATCACCAACAATACCTTGTGGAAGAGAGGGGAGTCAAGTGTCCCTCCCTAAATTTAGCTGCAAAGAGTTCAGCTCTGAGGACCCTTAAAGTTTTGAAAAAACCCTTTGGTTTTGTAATGCTTTTATATTTTGATCAGAAGCATGTCTTTGTAACCAAGAAATCGATTAAGTTGTGAAAGGAGGCAATGGATGTATTTCAAGTTTTAATTACGCAGAACCCTGGACTAAATATGATATATCATACACTGGGGTTGTAACAGTACCCATGTTTGTACTGAACTGTCATGGTACTGATGTCAGGGTCCTGCGAGTACAATCTGATGCAGAAAATGTTAGTCACGGGTGATCAATGCTCTCTTCTACAAGAGGGCGCATGTATTCTTTTTTAAAATGCTTTTTGCTAACTGCAACAACAGAAAAAAAGTAGAGGAATATATTATCTGAAGCACTCTACATCAAAACAAAGCAAGAATCAAATCAGTGGAAAAAATTCAGGTTCTTTGTAACTAAAAAAGGATGTATGGAGAGCCAAAAGAGTCATAATTTGTGTGCTTTGAAGTGCCCTCTGGTATCTAATAAACACTATTAAAAATGTCCCGAGGCGTTTAAAAAGCAGCATCTGTGTATGAACAGCCCAACGATTAGATGTGAGAATTTAATATTTTATTAATTTTGGTTTTTGTCTTCTGATATCCATTTCTGTGTTGCTGTTTATTTTGCATCATGTAAACCAAAGGTACTTGGTTCTTTCATAAAACAATTCCACAAAATCGTCGCACAGACCAGTGCGTCATTTAGCGTGCCTCTGGCCATTCATGAAACACCAATTCCGCCCACATCCCGCACAGACAGGGGCGTGCAAAAATGAAGCGAGCAGGGCGGAACCAAAATTGGCTGCTTATACGTGTTGCTCGACATTTTATTTGTGTGATGGACGTCATGGACGTTTAGAGCACTTGTTAGAAAAAAAAACACTTGCAAGTTCTCTTCCAGAATCAATCAGTACTTTGTTGTTTTGGCATTTAAATCCCACAGCTGGGTGGTCGCCTGAAAGCGTACGTCATCACTTCCTCACATTAGTCAACCGCAAAGCCGGCCTACCTTTATACATGTCGGCTGTTTTGACTCTGTTACTACATCGCTTTGCTGCCCAAAGACGCAGCAGGGGTGGGTTGGCTTCAACCCCCCTCTTTGCCTCGGCCCATTCAGAAATTACACAGAGGCAGCCAGAAGGTGTCTAAGTCCCGGCCTGAGGTGTCTGAGCCTATTGAAACAAACACTCATTTTTTGTACTATTTTCAGAACAAAATAGAGATACTTTCAGTTTTGAAATTTAGCAAACTTTTTTTTTCTTGGAAACTTGGCTTGTAGGCCATTGTTGATTGTTCAAATGGGGTGAATAACACAGTAGCTACAATATTTACTTTTTAATTTAATAAAAAGGGTGGCACAGCGACGTAGTGGTTAGAGCTGTCGCCTCCCAGCAAGAAGGTTGCAGGTTCGAAACCTGGCCTGGGGCCTTTCTGGGTGGAG
>JAOXNZ010000092.1:20174615-20184774 GCA_028566095.1 Kryptolebias brasiliensis
AGGTTAATTGGTAACTCTTAAAAAAAAAAAAAAAAAAAAATTGTCCCTAGGTGAGAGTGAGTGGTTGTTTGTCTCTATGTGTCCCTGCGATGGACTTGCGACCTGTCCAGGGTGTCCCCCGCCTCTCGCACGTGATAGGCACCGGCTGCCTGCGACCCGGAATGGAGAAGCGGCTAAAGAAAATGGATGGATGGATTTAAAAAAAACAGTAGTGAAGTTCCCAGTTGACAAATCCCTCCTTGTTTTACATGACCTGTGACCTTAGAGCCTTCCCACTAACGAGGCTGCTTTTATTTTTCTGCTTTTACTTCTGGGATGGTTATCTATCTATCCATCCATTTTCAATTACTCGCTTTTTCTTTCTGGGTTTTTTTCAGGAGCTGGAGCCTATCTCCAGCAGTCACTGCGAGAGGAGGGGTACACACCGGACAGGTCGCAAGTCCATCACAGGGTCTGGGAGGGATATTGTCCATTTAAAATAAGTGAGAAAAAAGCAGCTAGTGTTTGGCTTCTGTTTCTTTTTCCTGTTCCACAGAACCCATACCCTTAAATCAAGGTATTCAACCATCATTTATGTGTACTACTACACCCCTGTCATAAACCATTTGAGATAGAGCAAAAACAGCAAAGAAAACTGTTTAACAAATGCTTCAGTGCTGCTCTAAAGTGAATCTCACCTAATCTGACTGAATCAAATTATTCAGCTTTAAATGTCCTTCCAGAAGTAACCCGAGCTACTTTTTAATCTAACTGTCTTACAGGGAAAATAAGCACAGCCCTGATAAGTAATGTGTTAGTGCTGTATTGATCCAAACTGAGTCAATTTTGACCCTGAGATGTTCAGACCTTCTGTTACCTCAGTGAAGACTAAAAAACACAAACAAAATAAGCTCTTTTTTCACTGCTCTAACTGGATCTTTTTGGGTTTTTTACATCTTAGAACTGTGTGGCAAAATGAAATGTTTTTTTTATTAAAATCTTTTAATGGTTTTGACGAGTCATTCTAACATCAGGCTCTACTCACCTTTAAGACTTGATGAGGGAAGACCATTTCTGACATCTGACAATATGATTTAAAACCCACTGATATGAATGGACTGCAGTGGAATTTATTAATCACCTCATTCTTTTCTCTTAAAACAGTGGAACTGTGTGGAGCTGTGGCTTAGCATTATCATTACCATTAAAGACCTAGCATCCCTTAAAGGAATGCATATCACCCGCTGCCTTTCATGTCAGTCTTTAAAGGCAAGAGCTAAAAAAAATTACGGCGTTTTAGCATTTCTCAAATTTAGAAAAAAAACCATTAAGCTCAATCTCACGGCAGATCTCATACAATCAGTTAGCACTAAGCATATATGTTGGAAATGACTCTCAGCAACTACTGCACCAAACTTTAGTTCAATATCTTCAAAATTGACTGCCATATTTGTGTTTATGAAAGTCAGTTGGTTGTGGTCTTGAGTCATCTTGAATTGCTTTGACTCCAAATTTTAATCAGTTGTACATGTCAACCCAATGATTATTTCCTGAACATTTTATTAAAATCCATCCGGTGGTGAATGAGATATTTTGCCAACAGACAGCCTGGATTGACTCCGATAGTTAACAGCAGAGATACTGCACAATCAACTACTGCTCGGAGTATTAATTAGGTATCAGTCTCAGCTACTAACACACCATAATTTTGCTCAGTATCTAAAAGATTGACTGAGTTACAGCCATTTTTGTGTTTGCTGAGGTTGCTTAACTGTGGAGCCCATCTTGAACTAGGTTGACTCCAAACGTTAATAAGTTGTAGATATATATCTAGTGATTACTTTCTGAGAGATTCATTAAAGTCTTTTCAGTAGTTCATAAGATATTTTGCTAACAGACAGACAAATGAACACACACGGGCAAAAAGCACTTTCAGTCACCTTTTGCCTTTCAGCTGCAGGCAATAAAAAACCCAAACAAGCTTAAACCCTTCTTTGAGCTTTTCCTTCCAAGGTAGGGGAAGTGAAATGTTGTATGCACATTTCTGTTAACTAAATAGCAGGTTAGCCATGTTTCCTTGAAAGCATCAGTCATTAATGTCTCCATATGCAAGCCGATATTCACTGACAGATTGTGCACATGCCCCATCATCTCGTATCACATCACAGATCGTGGTCGTCAGCCTGAGGGCTCCTTTCTGCTCTGATCTAATTTCATTAATATCGGCAAGTGGAAGACGTTCTTTGGGTGGTGGGCTCACGCACAGTGAGGTGGTGGTGGTGGTTTGTGTGTGTATGTCGGGGGGGCGGGCACTTTACCTTGGCACAGATAAGAAGACAAACTAGATTTGAGATCTATAGATCTTGTCGGCAGCCCTTGCCGCCTCTTGGCATGGGAAGAGAAGTCGATATGGAGCGGGGCCTTTCTTTTGTCCTGAGATTTACAGTATCTGCAGCTCCACGGTCTCGTACTTCAGTGGATGATTGAGTATTTCATACGATGCCAACTGGCGCAACATGAGTTGGAGCTGAAGGTCACTGTGATCCAGAACCTGAGTGGCTGGAGACAGAAGCTGCTGAATCTCCACTACTGGTTTTGTTCTAAAAACACAAAGCAGAACCGTGTTGCTAAAACACCGATGCAGCACACAAGTGGCGCGACCAATTGAAGGGGCAGTTGCAGGGACTGTTGTCAAACCTCGAGGCATATGGCAGGGCGCCCCACGCCTCCCAGCTAATTGAGTCCTAATGAATCATTGGTTTGGCGGGTTACATGTCCCTCGTGATGGCTGGTGTCATTGATGCACTGACGATACCCACTCCTTTGGAAGTGAAATGGGCAGCAATGGTTGCTCGGGCTGTGCAGGAGAGACAGGCTGACATGGCTGGCCTCAAACTGAGCACTTCAATCACTCACCAGATGTTACACACCGAGGCACGAGGATCCCTAGTCACCCAGCTCGGCTCAGTGGAAATAATTGTGTGATGGGCTGGCAATTCATTGCCCCATTTGACTCTAAAAACACACTGGATAGAGTTGGGGTCGCTTCCCCCTTATCATCAGCTCAACAGGGTCACTGCAATAATTGATGTTCATGTAGGAAAACACTTCAGTTTAATGGTGCTTCAGTAAACATAAAAAAAAAACCTGGATCATCTACAATTACTGGCATATTTGCGTGGTTTTAAATTGAAAATAGCCTATGCTTTGTCATTGTTGTTTTTCATTTCAGTGTTTCATAAAAAATAATTGACCTCCAAATTGATAAGGTTCAGTGCTTGTAAACAGAATGGTCACATTTTGCTCGCAGGATTGGATATTGCAGCGTATTGAATGAACTCATTTATAAGGCACAAACAGAAATAGAGTTGCAATTTACAGCCTCATTACAGAGAGAGAAAAACAAACCATGGTAATATCCTCTGTTCTGTAGGGGATGTAAGTATAGATCTTCCCAATTTACTTTCTGAAACAAGTCCATCCCACATACTAAAAAGAAAGCCTTCATTTATTTTTTTTCAGGTAACAGATTATATTTTTTGTACAACTTCTTGTTGAACTGAGAGGCTGTTAAAGAATGAATTCCCTGAATGTGTCAGAAGTCATGTAAAAATATATGACCCATATGAACCTGGACTCAGCAGTCTGTTTCCTAAACTTCGCATAGGCCCTGAAACGTAAGTTTTTTTTTTACACTTATCAAAAAATTATTTAACTTTTTACTGCAATGACAGAAACTAATTAGCTTATTGTCCCACGTTAAATGACTGCAGGCTTCACTGGTTTTTATCAACTCAGGCTCCAACCAGCATTCAACTCAACACCTGGATGGACACGCTAAATTTTCAATCAGTGTGTGGCGTCTCACATGAAGGCTTTAAAACTCACAATGTAGCAACTTAGCCCCAATCCTCAATAGTTCACTAAAAACATAATGAACTAGTTAATTATGTCATGAGGTTTTGATTAACAGAAACAGTGGTCCAACACAACTTTGCCACTCTTTAGCAAATTAGCTACGACAACATAATCGCCATGAAGGTATTGACAGTGGTGAGACATGTTGTAACCCTTGGTGCACTGAAGGTAAAACATGTTTGCACTGGCAATAAGAAAGAATTTAATGGTTTTCTTAGAGCAGTGTATCAATGTTAAAAAGAAACTTCTCAAACAGGTGTGTGTTGGTGGGATAACATATCAAACTGCTGGACTGGCCCGTCCAAACCAGCAACTGTAAAAGAAATCTAGACATCCTATTAGAACTAAGTTGAAAAAGGAGCAGGACCGGTGTCCCTAAAGGATTGTTCCAGTACAAATTTTGAATCCTGCTCCCTCCAGGTAAATGAACGGGGCGTTGCCCTTGATAAAATGAAAAAATACACCTCAAATAACATTTTTAGGTGTTGACTCATGTTGACTGATCTAGTTCTTACCTTGCTGCTAATTTTTCTAATATATATATTATATTATAATATATTTAGCTGTAATTAGGTTTTCATGCTTAAGCAAAAACTCATAAGACACCATGATTTATGTGGAGGTGATTAGGCAGGACTTAAAACCTCACATCCCTAGTGCATGGTAGCTCCTATAAAACAGGAGTTTGTAGTTTCAAATCTCAACAATGGAAGCTTACTAGATGTTACGTCTAGATTTCGTTTACGATTGACAGTCCAAACTTATTTAACAATATATATAAAACTTGGAATCATTAAGCAATCAGTAGTTTGAACGTTTGTGTTTTTACTTGGTTTAGTTGGATTTATGCTTTCTGTTTTTTGTGTTGTTGTTTATCTCAGTTTCTTTGTTCATATTTTGTATTCCCTGAGTTCTGTTTTTTTAATTTAGTCATTTTGAACCTCATTTCCTGTTTTATTTTATCAGTGCTGTCACCCTTGTTCATTGTGGTCAAGTTATTTCCTGTTTCTGCTTTTCATCAGGTTGTAGTTTGTCAGTCACCTGATTTATTTGTCATTATCCTGCTTCCCTTTGTATACACCCTGGTTTTCAGTTACTCCTTTGTCAGATCCTTGTCTCTCCTTTACCTGAGCTTTTGGTTGTTGCTTGTTCTGTCTGTTTCAGTTTAGTTAGACTAAATAATTCAAGTTCCTTGGATGTCTCTACCTGTCTGCCTGTTGCCTCCTGTGAGTGTGCATTTGGGTTCTTCTTCCACCTCAAAACATCCTTGGTACTCTTTTTTTGTTTTGTTGTTGCCTTATGACCTGAAATTTAATTAGATTTTCTATATGAATATAAATAATGGACCTAAACAAAATACTCCAGATTAATGAAGTCAAATGGCAGAATTTAACTTGTTTTAATTTATTGTAAAATATATGAGACTAAAAAGTGGTGCATGCTTTCTGTATGTATTCACTCTCAACTATTACCTTCAGAAGCCTCAGAATCAGCTAAATATATCCACCTGTGAGCAATCTATGGGTTAAAGGTATTGTCTGGTGATTTTTGAAGTCATGTTTTTTTTAAATAGTTATCAACAGATTGTACCTTATTGCTGTGCCATCAGTAACAGATTATTAAGAAAAGGGCAGGAGTCTGTCCAGGCAAGGCTAACGGCTAGCCAAGTGAGGGCTCTTTTTTATTATTGTTGTTCGGGTTTATAAAACAATATATGCTTGAAGTGCTCAGTTTGACGTCATAATATCACAATAATAATAATAATAATAATAATAATAATAATATATTAATAATAATATTAGCTCATGTAACATTCTTTCACACCTGTTTGTTTTTTTTTCAGAAAGTTCTGTTATGAACCTGTAAAACAATCTAAAACTAGCACTCATTTCAGACTTCTGCCCTTTTCTCCATACTCTGTGCTTTATGACTAATGTCATGGCTGATAAGGTACGGTAACTGATAACTATTTGACAGAACAACACTTCAAAAATCACCAGACTATTTTTTTTTTTAAATGATCTCAGTATGTAACCCCTTGAATCAACGTCAGAGAAGCAACCAGGAGGTCAAAGATAACCCAGATGGAGCTGGGCAGATCTTCTGCAGAGATGTGAATATCTGTCCATAGGACCACTATAAGCTCTACACTACACAGAACTGGGCTTCACTGAACAGTGGCCAGTGTTTCTTATGCCTTGAGTCATTGCTTAAAGAAAAAAATAGGGCAGACCTTTTGAAAGTTCTTCCTCAAACATGTGGAAGAAGGTGCTGTGATCAAACAAGACCTAAAATTTCTATTTTTGGCTGTCACAGAAAACACCATGTCTGGTTCAAACCTAACACCTCTCACAATGCTGAGAGCACCATCCCCACAGTGAAGCATGGTGGTGGCAGCATCATGTTGTGGGAATGTTTTTCTTTTTGTTTTGTTTTTTATCAGCAAGCAAACTGGTCAAAGTTAAAGGAAAGGTGACCTTCCAGCAGGACAATGACACTAAACACGCCACTGATTTAAGGACAAACAGTTAAATGTCCTCAAATGATAATGTAGAACTGATAAGATTGTTGCATCCAATCTGAAGGTGCTGCAGCAGTTTTGTCATGAAGAATGGACAAAATTTTCAGTGACTGGATGGACCAGGATCATGGAGACAAACTTGAAGAAACTTGCTGCTGAAAGAGCAGCAGAAAGGGGAATACAGTAGCACACTAGGTTTTCTTTATTTTTTGTCCTATTTGTTTGTTGACTAAAGTTGTTTAAATTAAAAGACATAAACCCCTTCACATTCCTTTTTAATTACAATTTGTAAGGCAACAAAACAAAGAGCGCACCAAGTCAGGCGCATACAACCCAAAGCTTGTACATATCCTTGTTTCTGACACATTTTGGTTGCCCCAACACATCCTGTTCCTCACACTTCTAGTGGAGCATCTGAATCGTTCAGCTTCGTTCAATGCACCACTATCTGAGCAATCTCCCTGTTTTGTCCAGCTGAGGGAGGCAGCATCACCTCTGACCTGCTTCCGCCAGGGGCCACATCTTCATTAGTGAATAGACTAAACGTCATACGGCCATTAGCAAGATAAGAACTAAGGCTTGATTTTAAAAGCTCATTAAAACTGCTTGGAGAAGAGATTTAGGCCACTCTAGCAATTTGTGTTTCTTGTTCTGAAAAACATGACTTTCACATCACTTTGAATCCTGTTTCTTAGATGATCTGGGGAAATCTTAACAGAATTCACACTGAGGAGTTTTAATAAAAGAAGGAAAGAAGCAAAAACTGAGATAGAGCACAGGTCTTAGATGAAAATAAAACACAAATTCATGGCAAATTAGAATTTTGTAAAAGTTTACGAAACAGCTAAAGCTCAAGAATGTTGTTTCAGAATCTGCTCTGTTCGATTAAAAAGAAATTCCCAACCACTTTGAGCATTTTACAGCAAATGCAAAAGGAAAAAAGGCAATTTGTCATTAATTGGATAAGCTATATCTCCCATGTATTTGATTTGCTGTCATGAGCTAAATTAAGTGTCTAGATTCCACTGGGAGGCCCAACAAAGAGCCCTTATTGGAGAAGTTAATGCTCTCTAGTGTTTTGTTGAGCTCCATCTTAAGCCTTGCCTCTCACGCTGCGCTGCAAAGAACTGTCTTGGGATGACAGCTGAACATTGTACAGTATGTGTGTGGATTTGTGCACGTGTGTGTGTGTGTGTGCATGTGTCCTACAACCAAGGCAGTGAGTGGAGCTTAGGATCTGTTGCAAAACATCCTGAGTAAGAAGATTATAAGGAACGGTTTGGCCGACCGGCTGAAGTAGCTGTGAACTTTGGTGCCAGAGTCAGAATACTAACAACTATCGAACATTGTTTTTTGCTGCAGATCCACTGATGCACAAGATACTGTAAGCCTGAACTCAGTGAGGAACCTGTACTGAGGGTGAGAGTGTTATCTCACCAGCATCCTGCTTTACAACTGTCAGCTGTTTGTTTACATAAATCTATTCTGTTGCACTGCAGCGGCCTAACTCATCTCATATGAAGGCCTGTTTATATGAGCATTCATGCAGAAAACACAGTGCATCTTGGGAGACATATGGCCCGGTAATGAACTTTGCTGTTGAAGTGTTAATATTGGCTCATATTCAATTTTACCAGAATATGGGTGGGGGGGGTTGGAAGTTACATGGAAACAGACGAAATACAGCCAAACTCAAAGCCACATTGCATGCCAAAGTTTTAACCAAAAATCTATTGCAATCGGTTAGCGCTCAGAGTATGTGTTGGGGATTACCCTCAGCTACTACCACACCAAATTTTAGCTCAATATCTATAAACATGACTGAGTTGTGGCCATTTTAGTGTTTGGTCAGTTAGCTGCAGTGGCCACATTGAATCAGATTGACTTCAAAACTTATTAAGCTAAATTTCATTAAAGTCCATCCAATTCATGAAATATTTTGCTAACAGGCAGACACAGGCAATTACATGATCACCTGCCTTTTGTGGCGGTGGCAGATAATAGTGACAACATCTGTAAATATGGAGATGAATAAGCTTCTTATTGATCAGTGACTTATACAAATATGCTATATCAAGATTTAACTGCATTTTTAAGAAAGCTTTTAAATTCTTCCTGTAGTTTTTGTTTGTTTGTTTGTTTTTTATGGGGTGGGAGGGGTTGCTATTATAAACCAGACTTTTCTGAAGTGTAGGAACTGCCAAGGAGAGTCTAAAGTGGGGCTAAGGCAGCTTCTTTTTATGAAAGGATGGGTGCAAAGTGACCAAACTGCAAAAAGTACAAAGCATTGATAGTATGAAAGAAACCCGGAGGCACAACTGCTAGCTGTTTGGTTACATATACTGTTACACTGCAGCGACCCAACTCATTTTATAGGCCTGTTTTACATGAACATTCAAGCAGAAAACACAGTGCATCTTGGGAGACATATGGCCCAGTAATGAACTTATTTGCTGAACTGGTAATATTGGCTCATTGTCAGTTTTCCCAGAGTTATGGAGGAGGGGGTTTTAGTTACAACATAGAAACAGCATAGAAGAAATACAGACAAAACACTCAGGAAGATTATGGAAATGGTTGTGGCAAAAATATCACAACAAATATAATTCTTTCCAGAAATAAAGAAGCTCAACAATATTCAACCTTCACATAAATATCAGTACTTGTTTAGTTTTTATAAAAAACAATATTTAAACATTAGTGAGTGTAAAAAGTTTTAGCCTTGGTTATCCCGGAATAAAAGCGGATTCTGAGCTCCGATCAAAGCATCTTTCAGCTGGAAAATCCCCAAACTGGCGCAGCTGGCCAAAATGACGCATTTCAGACGCTTCCCACGCCGAGAGATCCCGCGACTAACTGGATCGTTTCCGTCCACGCACTGACCCGTCAACTTTCGGTTCCGACCAGCGGACTGGGTGAAAGACCCGCGCGCTGGTTTGAAGCAGATCTTTGAGGATCTCAGCGGCCCCGACGCGCCGCCCCGCGCCGCGCTGAGCGGCGCTCTGCGCTCCCATCTAAGCCTCCATCCACAGGTCGTCACTGCCCGGCGCAGTAACCCCTTCCGCACAAAAATCAATACATTTACCAACGCGTGCGTCATCGTTCACCCATTCACCGAGCTCCAGAGCGCGTGGACACGCAGTTCTTTGAAGATGACTTACTGCTGTTGCAGCAGAATGTGTGTTCATTTAAATATTTGGAGGGGGGGAAGCTGCAAACAGCTTTCAGCCTTTTTCTGTACCTTTAGAAGACGTCGGTGTGTGGCCTGAAGCCACGCGACTCCGGTGTTTGGCTCATGCATTAAAATCATGAAACGCCTCGTTTGTGCGCAATCCAATCTGGGACAGCAGGTTGTTTGACCGGCGTTTGCAGGATGTTCGAACCCAGCTAAAAGCACCACCGATACACCCACCTTCATCTCTGAGCACATATGTCTCCTCTGACTCAGACTGTCCCTGTCTCGGTCCCCCACCGCCCCAGCGGACCGGTCCGCAGCCTGCCTCCATCCACAAACCCTGACGTGTGGCCGGGCTCTGCCTCTCGTCCTCAAACAGCTCCTTAGTTTCACACTTTTAAAAAGACATGTCACTTACCTTTTCTCAGCCGGATGCTCGGGTGAAGTGTCCCATTTATGCTTTTATTAAAATCCACATCTGTGTCCCCCTTCATTTGTGCGCTCTATTTGTCCCCCAAATGAAGGAGGGAGAGGGAAAAAGAGAGGGAGAGACGCAGGGGGGTGGG
>JAOXNZ010000092.1:20240640-20256352 GCA_028566095.1 Kryptolebias brasiliensis
ACAGACAGATAGATAGATAGATAGATAGATAGATAGATAGATAGATAGATAGATAGATAGATAGATAGATAGATAGAAAAATAGAAAAATAGTAGAGCAAATAGAGCTTAGATTTAACACTGACAAATGTGGGCAAAGAACCAGGAAAAAATATGGAGGCCAGAAAGCCATTCAGATAAAACTCAACCATGACTCCTTAAGTGAATAACCCACAGGGGTTCCTGGTGGCAAAAGCACCAGTCAGCTTTAATCTTCAGGCCCGATTAGGAGAATTAAAAAGGCTGGTGAAGCTAAGACACACCGGAAGCCTGCTGACACTCCAGGGAGCAAAGGTCTGTGCAAGAGCAAGAGATATGCAGTTATGTTTAGACTCAAAATATCCATGAACCTTCTCTGAGGTCTTCCTCTTTTCCTCCTCCCTGGTATCTACATTTTCAACATCCTTTGTCTAATACACCCACTGTCCCTTCTCTGCACATGTTCAAACCATCTGCCTTTGTCTCCAAGCTGCTCAACCTGAACTGTCTCCTCCTCCTGTCTTTTTGTTGGAGTTTTTGTTACCCATCTCCCTTTCACTTGCACACATGAATTCTGTCTTGTTTTTACTGACTTTCATGCCTCTTTTCTCCAGAGTTGTCTCATCTTTTTTATTTTATTTAACCTTTATTTAACCAGGCAAGTCCCATTGAGATCACATATCTCTTTTCCTGAAAGCAGCCTAACATGCATGTGTTTAGACTGTGGGAGGAAACCGGAGCACCCGGAGTAAACCCACGCAAACACGAGGAGAAAGGTCCAGGGCTTGAACCCAGGACCTTCTTACTGTGAGGCAACAGTGCTAACCACTAACCTGTGCCTGACGTAATCCCTACATCACCTTGAACCCATTTGTCACTGCTACTGCACATCTTACCACGGTCTCACTGTCCTTGTACATGTCCTGCACTACCCTCATCACATACTTCTCTGCCACAGAACCACAGTTCCTGTCTTGGCACCCTATCCATCTGCTTTCTCTAGAACTACAAAAACACATTGCAACTCTTTCTTACCTTTTCTAGCCTTCTCCATCAACACTTAAATCAAACATCACGCCTGCTTTTTCTCGCCATGAACTCATACTGCTATATTCACTGATCATCACCTCATGTTTTAACCTGGCTTCAATAACTTTTTTCCCGTTTCTTCATAGTGCAGCTCATCAACTTTACGCCTCAGAAGTCACTACAGCTTTGCCCAACCTATTGTTCTTAACAACATGTTTGTCAATGTTAAAATGTTCAACAACTTAACATTTTGGAAAAGAATATTATTTTTTATTTAAGATTAAAAAAGATACAATTGCAGGTTTTTTACACTTATATAAGCTATATGTGTACATATGCACAGATAGGTAGACCCAGTTTTTAAAGCCATTTTTAAAGCCAGTCAATGACGGAGATGTCTTTGAATCTGCTATAACCAATATTTCACATTAACAATGAGGGAACAATGTATAGTATTGTGTACTGTATGTTTTGTATGTAAAAGGGGTTGTTTGTGATGGCAACTTCTCTGGGTCTCTTCAACTTAATTTTAATTACCATTTTTTTTTTTAATTAGCTGGGGTACATTGATTGTACAGCTACATAATGACAGCAACCTATTTCTCATAAGGGAGTGTTTTTTTTCCAGTAAAACTGAGGCATTAAATTGAAAACTGGATTTACATTCATCTTGAAGCCAAAGTGACTTCTCCAGGTTGGTGCTGATGTTGCAACATATTTCAATAAACAAGGGAAGAAAAGGTCACTGTTGTGGTTTCAGCATCTTTCAGAGAATGTTTGTTCAAGTGTGAATACAGATGTATTTCAGGGAGATTTTACACATTAGAAAACTTTAAAATAAATAAATAACTACAATACAGAGGATAAACTCTTCTTGTGTATCTTTAAATCAAACCACAGATTCTCAGTTGGACTGAGGTCTGAGGTTCGACTGGACTATTCCAGCACATTTAACTGGTTCTCCTTAAACCAGTGAAGTGTTGCTTCAGCAGAGTGTTTAGGGTCATTGTCCTGATGGAAGGTGGACCTCTGTCCCAGACTCAAATCTCTGTAAGACTCAAACAGGTTTCTCTCAAAAATCTGTCTATATTTTGCTCCAGCCATCTTTCCTTCAACTCTGACCAGTTTCCAAGTCTTTGCTGAGGAAAAACATCCCCACAGCATGATGCTGCCACCACCATCTCATCATGATAGGTGCCCACCTCAATCAGGGTTATCTTTAGGCTATCTTTAGACATACAGACACAGGGTGTCACTGACAGGGTTGTGCTGTCAGGGTCCCCTGACCCATTCCCTGTGGCTCCTCACACCATAATGCTAAGAGTAATACGGGTGTGTCTCACTTCAACATTGGCAGAATTGCCCTCTTTCCTCAGTGCCTCCATACGTGCACATGATGGTCCTACGTGGTAAGTCAGAACCAAGATTCATCTCTGAACTTGATACATTACTCACCATCAGTCAATGACTTCCAATTATGCCACCCCTAATACAATGCATCTACAAGGCATGCTCTGCGTCTGCTGACCTTCACTCGATGTTTTGAATTTCCATCGAAGGTTCTGGCAACCGCCTGATAACATTTCCCTTCCACTTGTGATGCAACTCATGCCCTCTGGTGTTCTTTCTAGACCTGCCTGGTTCTTGCAAATCAAATCATTTACTTACTCATCTTATTTTCATTACTGAAAGCATTTCAGACACTTCCTTGCTGGCCAGCATTTGTTTTAAAATGACAAGTTTTAAAACAAGTCCTGTAAAAATGGGCCAAGTGGTGGCAAAATATTTCAAACTACTTTTGAACTTTAGAGTAGAATTTTTTTAAGTTTTCAGGCATTTAGGACTAGAATTTCTTTTATGAAAACATTAGATTTTATATATCAAACTTTTAAAAGATATTTGTCTGATACATTAGTTGCCAAGAAAACAAATCTCTCTCTCTTTTATGGTAGGCTATAAAGCACAGTGCAACCTGATACACACATCAAGAAATATGCAGTAATTAATTACACTCAGCTGTTACTTTTTTAAAACCTCTCAGATCCTTCAACAACCCATTTAACACCCTGTCAGCACTGAGCTGCACACGATCACTGCTCAGCTGTATACAGCAGAAAATCAGGAGAAAATAAAAGTGGGGGGTGAGAAACAAGGTTTATTTTCTTCTGTAGCACTCTTGTAATGAGGGTCATAGTGCCCCTGAGCAACTGTACAGACAAGAAAAGTAATTTAATTCATGGAGGAGGGAGAGGAGTGCATGGAAGCTTTTCCATATCAAAGAAGGTTGGAAGCGTTTTGTTTGAAAGGCACATTTTCAAATTCCACAAATTCATTATTCTCTTTTTGATTAAAAATTCCCAGCATCTGCCCTGCCTCTTTCTCTAAGTGGGATGTCGTGGGGGCGCTGGGGGTTCCACACAAAGATAACGGATTCAGCTCCTTGAGGCACTTGCTGACTTCGAGTGCTAAAGTGCAGCACGAACGTGTGGGGATGAACAGAGCAAAAAACTTCAGACAGCAAATCCCACATGTACAGAGAGCTTCCTTGTTCAGCTGAGAGACACAGCGGTGCGAGACAGAAGGCTTATGCTTTAAGTTTGATTCTTTCTGTGTCGCAACGCCAGTCGGATAGGCTGCTACGGATTTCCTTTCCCAGCAGCAGACGCCTATCAGATCACTCACATTAAGGAGTTAATTGTCCCCCTTGGGTCGGGTTGTTCAGAGCACCAAAGCCAGTGAAAGCAGGACCAGGAACAGAGGCCATGACATGCCGACATATAAAAGCGTGGTCATTTGCTTTGTGCTCCATAAACAGACATCAGCACAGACAGCCTCTGGTCAGGTTTCCAAGCTGTGCACGATTTTCCTTCTGTAAACAGGAAGTCCCGCTGTGAAATTGCACAGCTACGGTGCTGCAATTACTGGTTACAGTCTGAGCTCATAAACTGCAAGCAACACTACTCTATAATTCACTTTTGTCTGTATGCTCAATAATAAATTTTGCAAAAGGCCTCAACTGAATTAAAAGCTCTTTTCACCTCAGGAAAGTCTGTTATGTTGGGTATATTAACATTACACCGGATGCATAACTCTGTGAAAGAATAACACTGTTTTGTTTCTTAGAAAGGTAAAAAATAACTTTATTGTGGGTTGCGAAAGTATTTATCCACTTTGGTATTCTTTCTAGTTTGTTGCCTTACATACTTGCTTTGATCATGAATAATGAACTTCCAAAAATGCCACAGATTACTAAAGTTAAACTGAGGAACTAATTATTTTAAATAATTATAAAAAATATAAAACTGAAATATGGTGCGTGCACGTGGATTCACGCACACCTCCTCTCCCAATAAAGTCAATACCTTATAAAAGCACCCTTTGCAACCACTGCAGCAGCAAGTATTTTCAGGTACACCTCAAAGAGCTCGGTCCGTCTTACAACTTGAATTTTGTTCATTCTTCATGATAAAACTGGCTCCTTCAAGTTGAATGGGTACTGCTTGTGTACAGTATTTTTTACAAATCAACCCAATTATTCTCTGTTGGTTTGAGGTTTGTGCCATTCTAGGACAATTAACTGATTCTCCTTAATCCACTGGAGTGTGTTTTTTGCAGTGTTTATAGTCATTGTTCTGCTGGAAGGCGAATGCCTCAAGAATCTCTCTGTGCTTTGCTCCTTCAGAGTTATCTTTGGCCTCTTGATTGGTTCTCTGCTTTATGTTTGTGAGTTTTGTTGAACAACCTTCTCTTGGCAGGTTTGCTGTGGTGGTATCATCTTTCCATTTTCTAATAATGAGTTTAAATATAATATGCAAAAAAATTGCCATAGTTGTCTTAGCATGATGAGAGGTGTTAGGTTTGCTCCAGACTTGGTGTTGTCCTTGATGAAAACATTCAGTTTTAGTCTCATCTGGGCACAGCACCTTCTTCCACATGTTTAAGAAAATTATTTTTTTATTTTATTCCTTAAGCAATGCCTTTTATTCTGGCCACTCTAGAGCATTTTGTGTAGGTTCATTACTTCGAATCCAATTGAAAATTCATTTAAATTCCAGGTCGAAGGTAACTAAATAGAAAGCATATAAAAGGGGGTGAATACTTTTGCAACCCACTGTATTTACTCCTCTGGTGGTAGCAGCAGCTATTGTTGGACCTCCTCCAAGCCGAGACGCATTGGCAGGTGAACATTTAATGCCATTGCCTGTTCCCCAGCAAACACAACAACAGACCCTGCCCCCTCTGAGCTCTGACAAATAACTCTCCTCTTCACAGCCAATGTGCTTCTTTATTTCAACACACAATTGAGTCATGATGGGATTACCCATTGTGTGTACAGCTGCAGTCACAGGATTAGGTATGACTAGGGATGATGGCAGAGGAAACACAGTTCTAACCAACGACACAGCCACAACAGTGGAAAGCCACTGCAAGAACTGAAAGTGTTAGCAACAGATGATAAAATTACCTCACTCTCTCTGAGGATATGTGCTCTGCTGAGAGGGGGACATAGTAATAAATGATTCTGCAGTGTGCCTACAATATGTTGGATTCATCCCTAACTGTCTGTTTTTGAGATTCATGTCTCATGTGAGAAAACAACATCCTCATCACAAGCCATCAGCACCTTCCTTTCTGCTTTCCTTACCTTGGTGACAACAATCACATGTTTGTGGCGGTGGGTGTACACATGCCTGTGTGTACGCAAGCGGCAGAGGCGAGCACTGACTGTCAGAAATGACACCAAATGACTGGGTACGCAAGACACACCATTATCACTACTCTCACACCTAGGGTGAGAATCTGCGTGTGCAAGTGGGCCACAATATCAGCGTGCACCTCAGCTTGAAAAACAGCAAGCTGCACATCTCTGTTGGCAGATGGGCCCCCGTGGCTGCGCTGCCAGCGTCACGAGAGCAGTGACGAGAGATGCTGTTATTACACATCACTACAAAGTGGTAATTTACTGTAATTTTAGTCAGTGTCACAACAGCGCTGATGCGCATTTCGAATGCTGTCATGTTTCTCAGAGGCTGCAAGCTCATGGATCCATGGCTGAGGAGGCACCATGTATCTGCGCTCTAACGACAGGCCCAACCCCTGTGAACTCGAGTCATGCTGAGAGGCAGAGATGTCAAGTTACGGTTGGTGATCAGCAGGGACACTGTCCACATGCCCAATGCCAGAACAAAAACTGTTATTGGTGTGCATCTTCGTCTTCTCTGGAGAGTGAGGGGGTTGCCAGAGGACGCGCAGTGACTCACACTGTGGATGGGAAGGGGGACTGAGAGTCACTCATCATCACACATATGTGCCCACATCATCTCCTGCCCTCATTACAGCATGTGCCACCCACACCACTAAGAGCATACTCCCACACACATGAATAGCACATGAATAGAGTAGCCTCTACTTCAGTGTGTCAAAGGAGCTTATTCATAATGGCCGAAACAGGCAGTAGCAGTGAATCAAGCACTTATCCAGAGCAGCAAACCTCTATAATACAGTACTCACAGTGAGAGGAGACATTCACAGAGAGCGGTTAAAAGCTTGTGAAAATTATAATGTTTCAGTGTCTACATTCTGATGTGGGCTTTCTCTTGGTGACAGGTCCTGGTGCGCGGTATTCTACAATCAGAATTTCAAAGATTGAATAGAAAATGCCAATTTCAGTCAGTCATTGGCCCATGCCTGAGGTTTCATGAGCAGGCTCCATGTGGTATCAGTACGGAATAGGATAACCAACCGCACCTACTGATGCTAAAACAACGACTAGTTTTCCAGTCATCTAACCTGCCTGCAGTGCAGCAGCAGCGTGGTGTAGTTTGTCCTGCGTGCAGATAAAAGGCTTTGGCGTGCAATTACTAAATTAGTCGAGAAATTAATTTCAGCCCAGTGAGCTGACATAGAAACGCATTGAACTGCTAATCTTGGAGCATAGGGGCTAAAAAATCCTCTTGAATTTAAAGTTTAATGGATTAATGATGGCAAGGCTCTCAAGTGGATAGTGCCATAGTACAAAGTAACTCTAAAGGAATTAAACTGCTTATAGGGGTATGTCAGAAATTAAACCTAGGGTCTATCAGTGTAGTTTCTGCTTCAGTGTGAGGCAACCTTCCTCTGCTAAAGCCTGTTTGGTCTACAACCCCGTTAATACTGAATGTTGATCCTGCTACAATGTAAAGAATCAGTCAGAATGTAGATGCTCTTTGCAGAGTCTCGCCAAAGCCATCAGATGAATACTAAGAACCCAGTGGGCTCCACATGATAGTGCGATAGAGTGCTATCAGTTGTGATAGGTCGTGAAGGGTTTTGAGCAATAACAAAACCTTCATTAAAAGGTTTTGGTGGCAGTGCATCCATGACCCTGGGCCCCTATACACACCCACATGGCTTGGTCATTGAGAGCTTGAACCAGGACTGGCCACACTTGCCTCATCCCATGGCAGGGTCATGAAAACAACCTAGCACAAGTGACGCCCTGTGCTAGGTTGCCACGTTAGCTTTGTGCTACCATGGCAGTAGCTTTGTTCTAACGTGACACAATATTCCTGTGGGTAGCTGCATCCTGACACAGTTTAAGATTGTCATGCCAAGGTGGGAGTACAGAATATGTTGAGCTGCCGGAGAATTTCTTGGTAATGTAGAAAATAGCAGAAAAAAAGCCTATATAACGAGTATTAAGAGCGTAGGAGCTTCATAATTGTCTCCACACTGAAGGAGGCTTTCCAAATGTGAAGATGGCTTAAAATACTCATGATGTACCACAGCTTTTGTATTTTTTTCATTTATCTTGCTTTCCTGAGTCTTTCCTCCACACAGAAGGTCAGAATAGTCGTATGAGTCAGTGAAAGAGTGGATGACGTGGCCCATTGTATTTGGAAAACCCTTTGAGGGACACAACATCAGGTAAGGGCACCTGAAAGATTACTCATTAGTTACAGAGCCCTGACTAATCTTAGCCTGAGTTAAAATCCAGAAAAAGGCATGAGTCTGATCATCTCTGACACAAGAAAGTCAACATGGTTGTAATAAACTTAAACCCAGAGGAAAAGGACTGGAAAAATATACTCCCTTGGCTGGAGGAAAATTATTATGCAGTCTGCACCGCTGTTTACATGTAAACTTCCTGTTTATATGAATCGGGGTGAAACCTGGCATATAAAAACAGAGGAGAAAAAAATAATACGGCAGTGTTATGGATTTGGCATGAATCTGTGCTTGTAGAGTTCATTTAAAAATCAGACTTTAAAATTTTACTAACCAAATATATGGCACCGTGGTCTAACTAACCAAACTGTGGTTAAATGACAGCATACATAATAACTGAATGCATTAATGCAAATATTACATAACTATTGTACATCTCTGAAGGCACAATAAATACTGAACAACATGCACGGCATTTAGAGCAATTTCGTGTGGTGTTTAGATTCCTTTTTCAGGAAAGACCTTATTTATTTCAGCAAGACAATGTCAAAGTGTCTGAGCCAGAGACAGGAAAACTATAAGCATTTGGCCTGTGCTGAAGCTTAAGTTCTTTGTCTTATTATATACCAATCTTGTCAACTACTCATTTCCATTCATTTTATTTAAAAGAACATTTCAGCCATTTTGAAATGTGGTTCGGGGGAAGGGTTATAAACAACTAAAGTCTTACCTGTTGTAGGTAGCTCTTTGAATGATCTCAGATGGGAGACATTGGGTTTAATTTGGACCAGACTGGCAAAAGAGTCTTTAAACAACTCCATTTCCCAAAATTTCATTGTGGTTTATACAATTACCTCTTTATAGACCTTTTACATCAACATCATTTTCACATTACATGGGTATTTACAATAAATTATAGGGTTATCACCAGTAACTGCAAATAGCTGAAGCAGCAGCTGGAGCACTTCCATTGCAGCCTGTGGTAACTATTGGCAGAAACTTTATAATATTCCTGCCTAAATGACCGTGGAGTGCAAAGCTGACATATTGACAACTGACACACAGTACAAGGCACTGACAAAGAGTGACAAGGAGGTTTTATCTGTTGGGAGGGTTGGTTAGTAAGTCGGAGCATGTGAGATGATTAGTAATGAATCACAGGTGTGTGTGAATGTGTGTGTGTGGGGGTGGTGGGTGCAAACAAGAGAGCTGAGGAGAAACTGTGGCCATGGAAAAACAAAAACCTATAACTGCAAGACTGGACAGGTTACAGAAAAGACACAGATGGCTAAGAAAACAAAACCCTTGCATAAATAAATCATACAGAGACATACTGATACATAAACTTAAAGCACAAGAAACTAGGAATCCAAAACAGAGAAGCATCCATCCATTTTCTTTATGGGCTCGTGGGGAGCTGGTGCCTATTTCCAGCAGTCACTGTGCAAGAGGTAGGGGACACCGTAGCCAGGTTGCAAGTCCATCACAGGGACACATAGAGACAAATGAGACAAACAACCATTCACACTCTTACTCTCACCTAGGGACATTTTTAGAGTTACAGGGAAACATGAATGACAGAAATAACAGTGTGTGCACAAACCACTGTAAAATTTAAGGACTGGAATTGTTTTAAGGAGGCAGCAATCGACTTTAGTCTTGTCCGCATTCAAACTAGCAATCAGCTCATCAATCCGATCATAATTAAATTTTGTTTCTCCAAACTAAGACTTATCTACAATAGGTACGATATTAATAGTTTATAACTTTTCCACAGAACCCCGCTTCCAAATGGCTGTAATATCACTTTATAAAATGCAGCACATTTGTTAGCTAATTATAAATTTGTTATTGCAAACAGTATGTGAAAAAACTAACTTGGTGAAACATTTATCTCTCAAACATCTCAGATTAAAAAAACGAAAAAAAATTGAAAATGAATGAATAATATATCACACCCAATTTATTATTTATTCTTGTGCGACGGGCAAATATTGCACTTTTTCACCCCGGCTTGTCTGAATGAAGCATGAGGAACATTAACGCAAAAGTGACCAACCTCTTAATGACTGAATGTTGTCGCTTCAACAGATTGATGAAGTCATTAATGTCCCAGATCACGTGTCTAGAAATGGCCTCAAGTGTTCAAAAAGGAGATTATGAAACACGGTGATAAATATGGTTCTGAAACATGTTTCTGGATTAAAACTCCAAATTAGCAAATATTAAAAAAAAGAACATCATTGAACCATCATTAGTTAAATGTGGAGTTTTGAGGTTTGACAATTACCTCCTTTTGTTTTGATTTACAGCATATATAAAGCATTACATTGGAGATGCATAAACACACATAAAACTACTCCTGATAGTTCATAAAATGAGGTTTGGCAGAGAATTATCAAGCTGATTAAAAGCTGATTAAAATGCATCATCAGAATAACAACGATCATCGCTTGAAATGTCATGAAATGGATGGAAATGAATGGAAATGTCATCAACTTTGCAAATATTTGGAATACAAGAATTTTGCAGTTTCAGACAAAGTCTAAGGATTTTTCTGAGACAGAGGTGCAAATCTGCTGAGCTACTGAACAAAAAATTAGAACAACAAAAAAAAGCTACATTTGCAATGACAAAAAATGTAAACCCAAATAAGAGTAAGAACATTTATGACAGAAATTTTTGTGTTACACAAAAGCGCAAAACACAGGTTGTGTTTGTCCACTAGAAAATCATTAAGTATTCTTTACAACTGCCATCTTGATGTTTCCTTAAACTAAATAATCTTTTATCACATCATTTATAAGCCCACATGGTATAATATGAGCTGATATGAGACAAGAAAACTAACAATTTTGTTGTTTATGAGGTTGAACAAAAGCAGGAAAAAGAGGTTTCAAATCTAAAAGACCTTTGTGGGGCTCGGTTGAGTTTTTTGTTGTTTTTTCGGGGGAAGTGGAGAGTTCCAGCTTGCTGCTTCTGTTTGAATAAATAAAAAGACTTGGCATATTCTTGTGGTCTAAAAAGCCTCACTTGTGATGTGTGACTATTAGCGTCCATCATTCAGAAGCTAAGACAGGGAGCCAAAATTATGACAGGTCATTGCAGGGAAGATTTGGAGTCATTTGAAAGATGGGATGAGCTTGCCAATGTGGTTATAAAGCATCAGAATTTCAAGGTGACTTCCCAGGCAAGTTCCATCAGTTAAATGAAGCTCTATGTGGAAGCTATTAAGTATGATAGTGCCATATTTTTTTATTTTTTTAGTGTTGTTTTATTTATTTATTTGTTTTAGTTTGGAAGTGGGTTTTTGGGCGGCAGCATAAACAGATCCTGCACTCAGACAATCAGCGAGGAACCTGAAGATCTCTTGTGGCCTGGCCCAGATGACACATGAGTTTATGTTACACAGTTTAAGGTTAAGTTAATTTGATTTCTGTAGATTTTTATGAAAATCCCCACCAGTCGGTGTTTCACGACGCACAGTGAGGCTTGATTCCAGATTTGGGAACCACTGCTATATAGTGAACAAGCGGGCAACAAAAAAACACCACCTCTTTTTATCTTAGCACTCCAGTGCTTTGTGCTGCATAACCCTGTATAATAGTTGGAAAATGAGGACAACTGTATTAACCGAGCACAACCTTGCTGAGGGGAGGGGACGTGCAGCCAAACTGGCCCTGGTTGTGTTTTTCTCACCTGGAAAAAGTCTCCTCGGGGGAGGTGACAGAGGTCATGAGCCCAGGATGGTGAATCTGATGTGAACCTGAGGGAAAACTGTGACAGCCAACACCATCATCATAATCTTCCCATCTTCATTTGCTGGACCCCCCATTGTGTGTAGCTACAGCAACGTTCATAAAGAGACCAGCCTTCACATCGAATGAGTGTTTTGGGTCAGTGCCATCAAGCTGTCTTTCACACTAGCATATAAAAAAAAAACTAATTTAATAAAAATTACCCTGTGGTTCTTATGTTGTCCTTTGAACCTCACGGTTATAATTTGCAAACCTTTATCCAGTTACTCGCAATTGATCTTGCCACAATAGCGCAACAAATGATCTCAAATTCAATCTAAAATTGAAAAAACACAAAAAAGAAAGACTTCAGAGATTGGAGCAAATTTGTTGAGTTTCCATTTTAGTCTGTGCTACAAATGAGCTGACAGTTTCTCTTTGTGCAGACAAAACAGCATGTGGGACGGCAACATTTGCTGTTGGTTTTCCTTTAGTATCACTTTGGGCATTTTCTTCCCAATATGAATCATAATTACAAGTAAAGGGAGACATAACAAAGTCATTGATTTGACTACTAATTAGCACATTAAAGAGACATTTGAGACAATGATGCCATTCCCCGTTTATAACTGGTGCATGACAATGCTTGCAATAATACTATAATAACAAAATAAATTCCTGAGAAGGAGTAAGGTTTTTGAACATGTCACTGATGCTGTTACACAGAGTTATTTTCCTCAATGTCTTCATGTTAAAGACGACATGAGAAAAACTGTGAAATGAATGTATGTACCAAGCCAGTCTAAAACCCCTTTCATACTGGATGATTACTGTGCTTAAAAGTTCAAAATCAGCCAGAACTTGGATGGTCTTTGCAAGGTCTTGGCAAAGTCTTCAGGGGCATCTTAAAAAAGCAGTGGGCTCATCATTACACGTGACAAAGCATGATAGATTGTGGAGGGTTTTGTATGCACAAAACTTCTGTAGTGATGACAGCGTGCTTTATCATTATTATGACAATGTATTGGGGTCTGGGGTAAAGCATGGAGGAGTTTAATGGCAACATATCTATGGCATGAGGCCCGTGTGCTAAGGTGTGAATTGGTCATAGAGAATTTGAAGCAAGTCGGACCATGTTGGCTTCATGCCTAGGCTACAACCCCATAGCTCTTGGCATAGTAGATGCTACAAGCATGGCTTCACACCACTGCTTTTGGATAGGATAGAAACAAGCCACACTATCACCACATGGCAGGAAGCAGCAATCCACGTTTGCTGTACACCAATAATTACCGTATCATACTCAGCTGTCCTTCCTTATAGATGCAAACCAAGAAGCACTTGTTTTCATCATAGTCAGGACATTGTTGGACAATGAAGGAAAAAAAGATGAATGTTGTCTGCAGAAAACCCCTTGGTGAATGGTGTTTCCTCCTACATAGCAAGGCTGAAAATGATGGAAGAGACCCAGAAACCTCCCATATATAAAGGCAAATTTTGTAGATTGCATTAAGGTAATAGAAACAAATTTCTAGTTGCATTCCAACATAGCCTGAGAGAGTTGTGCCAGGGTGCGGCTCAGGGTGTAGAGTAATTGCGAGACTATGTTAGTAGTATCCTTGTAATGAGGGAACAGGAGAGCAACTTGAGGGACATAGAAAAAAGCTAGAAAAAAGTGATTTATAGTTGATTTTCAAAAATATGAAAAAGGTTTCCTTCAGTAAGCTGCAGGGTTTGAAACTCATGGGAATATTGGGATAATTGGTAAGTTCTCAGTCATTCAGTGGCTGTGTTACTTGTTGACTGGTATTACTTAATCTGTCTCTAACCAAGTAACGTAAAGCATTGTTTGAATCAAGACTTGACCAGGTCAGTTTGGTTCTGCAAAGACCTTTTCTACCAGCCTCTAGATTAAAATGAGTTGAGTGGCAGTCCCAGTTCTAGTTTAAAATAAATTATTCAGTTAGCTCAGCCAGCAAAGAGTTGGTTTCCTTTTCCACAGTGAGAATGCCACCTCTGAGCCACGTGGAGACATCACCACACATGCTGGTCTGTATACACAGGTTTTTCTAGCATTTTCTTTATATTCTGAAGCTCTGTTAACAACCAAAATTCAAACAAGCAATTTGTTCTCCCAATCACATATGCTATTTGCCTCCTTTTTTCTGTCATTCAATGCTTTCAGCAGTCGGCATCAGTCAGAATTGTAAACAGTGGTTTACAAGTGGTTTAGAAAGGTGGGCTTGTTACATTAAATCACTGAACATAAAGTGAGAAAGATTGTGAGCCTCACTTGCTTACAATGCTGCTTCTGTTTCTTGTGCCAACTGAAGCTCTGTTTTAGACAAAATGCTTGCACAAGCTTCTTACATTTTAATAGCGGTCAAAAATTTTTTAAATGGCCTTGTGGTCAATAATTTTCCATCCAGGCTGTGAAATGTCACGCTTTGTTGAATTTTGGGGGCCATTGTTTTGGTTTCGCTCACAGAATTTCATTCACAGAACATAAAAGCATCCTGTTAGCACTAGGGCAGTCTTTTGTATGAAGGGATTTTGCATACAAACCATTTTAATCTTGCTTTATGAAGCACACACACTAAGGCTTGCATCTACAGTATGTCTCAATCCTTTTCTACTCCACATAACAAAATGCTAAACATATTATGTTACTGGAAGTTAAAAAAACAACATCTTAATTATATATTATATATATATATATGTGTATTGTGACTGATAGAACACACTGCTTATATTGAATAAAATAAACACCAAGCCAAATGCTTGTGGAAGTGCTTTAAGTGGTTTATTAAACGAGCCAAAGGGAGGATTATGTTCTACAGGGGAACAGATTTTACCCCAACACCAGCTTGTTAATTAGGAGATATTGCATTCAGCCATTGCAAAACTGCTTGGTAGCTTCCTTGGAGTCGTAACTTTTCAATACTCTCTCTCACACACACACAGACATATGAAGGAGCTAAACAGTCCACAAATGTGCAACAGTGACAGCATCTGGGTCAAGATTCAGTCCAGTGTTTGAATTTATATTGATCTTGTTTCTCAGCAGGGCAGTTCAATTTCTCTGCAAGGTCCAATGTCTTGTTTTTCTTCCATCTGTGTCACTGTTTTTATTCCTTTTTTATCCAAACGAAACAAAAATTACCAGGGTAACCACAGACAGGCACACATAACAACAAGGGGTTTTACAGCATAGTGAAACCATCAGATCATGTAATCAATTTGTTTTGTTCTAAATTGCTAAATGAAAAGAAAATGTTGCTGGACTGGAAACAGTTTTCTTGACTGATGTCATATTGGGTCAGTAAGTCAGGGAAACAAGATTTAAATGACATTACACCATCAAGTAAATCAACAAGCAATTAGTATTATTACCCATTCCGTGCTCTATATGTCAGTGATCATCAGCTGATGGCTCATAGTTAATATTGGAGCAACTAGCTAATTTCGTTCGGCCGGCAAAGCACTAAATTAATAAATCAAACACAATCTGGCAAAGTAATCAGTTCACTCGCTCACAGCCCATGGTTGAGCCTGACTTAAATTCTGGTACACACAAGCAAAAAAAAAAAAAAAAAACTCTTGCTGGGCACACTGGGAGAAGTGCTGAAGCACAGGAGACCAGTGTTTAAGTACAGCACTGGGTGTGAACCTGAAGACCTCACTGAGACCCTGCAAAGACCATTAACCTTCTGTCTGATATATTACGTCAAAGCAGGATCATCATTCAGTGTGAAAGGGGGCCTTAGGTGATTTTTTTTTAAATTAGGTCACAACCAAAATTTATAGCAGCACGGCGACTTAGTGGTTAGCACTGTTGCCTCACAGCAAGAAGATCCTGAGTTCAAGCCCCGGGTTTGACCTGGGGTCTTTCTGTGTGGAGTTTGCATGTTCTCCTTGTATTTGAGTGGGTTTTCTCCGGGCACTCCGGTTTCCTCCCACAGTCTAAAAACATGCATGTTAGGCTGCCTTCAGGCCCAGGCC
>JAOXNZ010000092.1:20264817-20286013 GCA_028566095.1 Kryptolebias brasiliensis
CAGGCTGAATAAATTCTCTGTACTAGTCTTCAAGTTGTTGACTCGAACCAAGACAAGTGAAATCCACATGTCTACTCAGGCTGTGAAAACTTATTTCCTGGCATTTTCTAATAACAGTTCATCACCCAGCTGCGGTTTTATTCCGGTCCAAACCTAAAAGACGTTTTGTGCCGTGTCAGGAAACACGTTAACGCATTTCCACACAAGGTAACTAAACAATGTTGAACTCAGGCCCAGTTTCAGAACAAACGGCAGACATGTAAAGGTTGTGAGGGCCCAAACTGATTAAGTCATTGATAGTAGATTGCAAATACAGCATGTGAGACAGCTGCAGGAGAGGGTGTGTCTGTTGTCTAAAGCAGGGCTGGTTGCTCATAATCCCAGGCAAATGCTGCTCCTCTCAGGCCCGATCGCTTTTATGGCCTCTGCCTGTCACACCAGTGTACAGTTGTGTTCCGACTATATATAGATTCACTGATACAGTTCAGTGCTCAGTGGTTCGATTTTCTTCCATTCCTGCTTTTGTCACATTCAGGTGTAATTCATTTTCCAGTGGATTGACAAACTGAACAAATTCCCTTATGTTTTGTTTGCAGCATAAAACCTTTGACTTTCTTAAAAGATTGCCTACAGGTCAGATGAAATTCAGATATTTAAAAAGACAGAAATTACCTCATAAAGGTAAACAGAAGTATCATTTATGTAAGCTTCAATGCAAAATCAACAGATAATGTTGAAAGACCTGATGTATTTTCCTATTCCTGTGTGTAATGTTGGTGTCTGGTTGTAAGTAATGAACATAAACAAAACGTATGAGTAACATGACCAAGTGCTTCAGTATCTGACTGCTGTAAATTATAGTTATTTAGAATTGACAGAATGACATTTTACAAGCGTCGTTACCTGTGGTGCTTCCTGACAGCAAATATTTTCCACTTCACTCAGCATTTTAGCCCATTTCCCCTCACACACAACCTCTAACTGGGGCATTTTAGAAGAAATATAGATAAGATTTCTGGTTTAAAAACATCCAATTATGTTATGTTACCAAAAAAGGTGATAGCATGATGTTTCCTGTACATTTTGCATTAACTGTTTGGCATATAAGGAGGTGTGGGTAAAGTGTCTAAAACTGATCGTTTCAGACCAAAGCATGAACTGAGGGGTGAAAGGTCATTTTCAAACGCCCAAAAGATTTCTTTAACTTCATGTTAAGCAAACCTAAAATGAAGTGCATTATGTTGGCTTCCATTTAATTCTTTAAGATAAATAGCAACACTCACTCAAAGAAGTTTTAATGGGAAGCTTGGAAATTGTTCCTTTGAATTAAATTCTACCGAATTTAAATGTTTGACATTAGATGAGCAGAGAACATAAAAAAAACCCATTAAATTACTGGTCAAAACAAACAGATTGTCTCATTTTGAACCTTTTAGCTGCCTTTGGCCTCTCTTTTGGAAACAGTTCAGCAGTCAGTGAGAGGAAGGGGGTGCTTTTTTTAATGTATATATTTTTGTCTCTTTCAAAATTAGGCAGGACCTGTGAGTGCCACAAATGCACCAGAGTTTTGCTCTGTTTTCCTGTTTATGATGTCCTGGAGAGTAATGGGCAAATGTTCATTTTTGTCCCTCTGAGGTGCGTGAAGCAAATCCACGACTGCACAGCTGGGCTTAGGACGCCTGCGTCTTGATGCCCGTTTCTCTGCGCGGGTTTTTGGTGGAGGGAGGTCGTCACAGATTCGAGAGCAGGCTGCAGTGATGCCACAGAAAGAGAGGTCGTCAGAGTGAGAGGATCCTTCTGAGCTGCCCTCTGATGGCGAGTCTCTAAAAGCAGGTTGAAGGAGTTGTTTTGTAAGGAATGTGGCGTTTGTGGGGACGGGTACTGCATGACATCCGACAGCTCCATTACACAGCTCAGAAGAAGCTTGGAAGGAAGGTTTCAGTGTCTCCACTTTGTCCGTGGGTTTCATTTTACGCCGCCTCCGCTGTGCAACAAAATTTGGGGTACAAAAGCGTGAGGGTGAAAAACAAGGCATGTGTTTAATGACAGTCACGGGAAAAAGAAAGCCCACCCTCTTTTAATTCAAGGGTTTATGTATCAGAACATAAGAGAATAATCTGATCTTTACCAGGTTCTAAAATTATTCAATTTTACTAAAGTAAAATGAAGTTAGAATCGAAAACTCCATATGAAATAAGTCCTCTCTTGCTGCTTCCACAGGATCTCAGAGGTTCAGTATCAGTCAGGAGCTGCTGATCAGATGTATTGATTAACTGACCATCAGTGTGATCAGCTCTATTAAAGCAGGAGTTTGGTCAGTTTGCTGCTCTGGAGCAAACAGGTGTGTGTCAACCCCATTTTAAGGTGGAAAGACATCAGCAATGACCTTAGAGAAGTAGCTGTTCCTGTTCATTAATCTGGGAAGGGTCAATGGTCATTTCCAAACAATCTGGAGGCCATCATTCTACAGGGAGAAGGATTATTCACCAGTGGAGAACATTTAACACAGCTGCTAATTTTCCCAGGAGTGAACAATCTAGCAAATTTACCCCAAGATCAGACAAAACAAATGACAAAAAAAAAAACCAACAGCTCCATCTTAGACTACAGGCCTCAGGTAGCAGGTTAAAGGTTAAAGTTCACGATAGGACAATTAGAAAAAGACTGAACAAGAACGGCATCTTTGGAAGGGTTGCAGAAAAAAGCTTCTTCTCTCTGAAAACAAACATGGCAGCACAACTTGGGCTTGGAAAGCTGCATTTAAATGAACCACAAGATTTTGGACAGATGAGACCAAAGTAGAGATGTTTACCCATAATGCACAGTGCCATATTTAAAGAAAACCAAACACATATATAAGCACAAACCCCTCCTACCAGCTGTCAGCACGGTGGTGGAGGGCTGATGATTTGGGCTCCTTACAGTGATTGAGTTGACCCTGAACTCCTCTGTAGACCAAAGGACTCTAAAGTCAAAGGTGGAGCCATCTGTCTGACAGCTGAAGCTTGGACCAAACTGGGTCGTGATGCAACAGAACAATGATCCCAAACACAGCAGCTACTCTACAACAGAACGGCTCAAAAAGAAAATCCAGGTGTTGCAACAGTTCAGTCAAAGTCCAGACCTCAACGCTATTGAAATATTGGTGTGGAGAGCTGAGCAGAAACAAATGTCTGCAAACCTCAATGAACTGAAGCAACATTAGGAAGAAAAGTGTGCACCATGTTGTGCATACACACTTTGTATGAGGCCCCAGAACATTTTTATTATGCTGATACATGAAACACTAGAACTGAAGGAGGGTGGACCTTCTTTTTCCCATGACTGTAAAATAAAACCAGCAACTACCTCATTGTGATTCACGTTTTTGTTATGCAGTGCAAAATGATTTTACACACCTTTCTGTTTGCTGGAGAAAGACTCTGGGTCTCCTCTGCATGCAGCATTTCCGGGCCTGTTAACCAAAGACGGAGGTGGATTTTTAATCTAAATATACACAACTAATATTACATTACCTTTGTTTTTTTGTATGTAATGCACTCTTACCTTCAGTGGTGGCTAACTGGACAGACTCAGAGTAGATGAGTGGATATGATGCGCTCCTTTTCAGGCTCATCTCATCACAAGAAGAGAGCTGCCTACTAAGCAGACAACATAATGAGGGAACAGACTGCATGTAGCACTTTTATCAAGACATCAGTCAATGTTGTCTTATTACTGAAGTTTCCACCTGCGATGCTACTGATGACTAGCTGTACTAAAAAGTTGTCCTCGTTTAAAGTGCTTATCCACATCAACAACTTCCACATTTTTCTGTGCTATAAATTCAATTCAGAAGAAAACATCAACACTCTTCATCCTACCTTTCTGGGCCGCAGTAGGTGTAGCTCTTGGGACTGGGCGGCTCTGGCTCTGAACTTGATGGGAAAGTGATGCGGCAGTGGTTGAAACAAAGGAAAAGGCCGAGGCACAAACACAACACAAGAGACAGCAGCAGGTAATTCTGCCTGTCTGAAACCTGGAAAACAAACCGTTAATCACAAACCTGTTAGCAAAACAGCAGAACTATAACATAAAGAATCGCTCACGCTCTTTATACAACACGGACATTAAATATTCTTTTTAAAACACACAGAGAAATTATATTTTAAAGTCAGAGAGATAGTTTAGTACATAATATCCCAAAACATTAGCTTTCTGGATTAAAACCATCAGTAAATGGCATGGACTTTGTCCTAAAAAGAACTATATGTACTCAGTTGTATCAGGCTGATAAAACACTGATTACAGATGAAGGCTTTGTGCCTGGAGAATCGTATCTACCTCATTCTGCAGCTGGCTGACTCTGACAGACAAGTTGAGAACGAGGTGAGTCACGTTCTCCAACTGGCCCTGCAGCAACTGAATGGATTCAGTCTGACGCAGGTCCTACAGGGAGAGAGACAAAAACAACAACAACCAACCATATTCACTGAAATGCTTTGTGGTAAATTTTCAATTAGCATATATTTATTTATTTATTCTACATTTATCAGGGACATTTGTAGTTAGACATAGTGGATTTATAGTACATTTGATGTTCTGCACAAAGAGAATATAGCAATTTACAAATTCAAAACTCGAGTCCCTAGCTGGGCTTTTCAAAGCTAGGATGTTATGACCAAACATTTAAAACTTGGGCTTAAATTCTTAGTGATTTGGTACCTTGGTCATTTCAATTCTGAACGCATAATTAAAATGTGTTTGGAAAAATCTGACAAAAAGCACACTGCATCTCTACATGGCAGCTTATCTTTGCTGATCTTTGCTCACCTGCTCCTCTGCTAATCTGGACGTGTTCTGGAGTTTAATGATGGTTTTGTTGAAAGCTCTTTGCATCTCCTCCATCTGCTTCCGATACCTCAAATTGAAAGAAAAAAAAATTGGAAAAGACTTAAAATCACCCTGTACTCAAGAGCTCAAAAATAGAGAATAGTCTCCTGTGTTATTATTTCTAAGAAGGCTGATGCTTATTGGCACCCATAACACTATTTGTCCGATATTAAGATTTTTCCTCATAATTTTTGTTTTGCATCTACTCCTGCAGCCTCGAAAAACCACTGCAAAAAGTCCATCAAAATATGGATCAGGAATAGTGTGCCATGACTTTTGGTAGGAGCACATCACATGGTGTAGATAAACTCGCAAAATTACAAAATATTTCCACATACACAACAATGTGGTTTTGGTAAAACAAGTTAGAAAACCCAGCCCTTTTTGGAGCTCTATAGCTCAGACACACAAAAGGTGGTATTGGCACCCTTCAACATTTCTCCAGAACTTTTTTAGGTGTGGTACTGCTGCTGTGTGTCACTGTGCCTCACCTCTGGCTGAGCTGCTCCAGGTAGCGCCCGCTGAGCGACATGTTCACCTCCAGAGCCTTGATGCGGTTGTTGAGTCTCATGAAGACGGACTCTTTCTGGTTGGAACCGTGCATCAGGTTCCCGTTCTGCTCCGTACCATTAAAGGGCTCTGCATAGATGTCTGAGAGGGATGGTGAGGTAGGTGAAGAGGCAGTTGGAGGAGAGGGATGAAACAGCTGACCATTGCCAGCTGAGGATGTAGAAAAGTCTTCTGTGTGCTCCTCCATTATAGTATCTGTCACAGGAGTGTGACTGCCAGGCTGAGGGTCTGTGACGGTGTCTGCCACAGAGGGGGATACTTCAGTGGAAGTTGCGATTATTTCAGGCACGACTGCTGGTTCAGCCTGATCTTCTACAGAAGACGAGGAGGTGGAGGAGAGAACTGGAGCTTGAGGCGTATTCTCTTGAGTCTGGATAGGAACATTTGTTTCTTTTTCAGGAGCATCAACATCAGGCTTCTCCTCTGTTAGTGCTGCTGTTGGTTCATCTACTGAGACACTGATGGTGGGTTTTACATGAGCAGAGCTGCTGAGAGAGGCTGAAAGCTCAACATGCTTCTCTTCAGCAGGCGCATCCTGGCTCTTTTCTGGCTCTGACACCTTTGCTGGTTCCTCAGAAGACAGCTTTGGTGTTTCCACAACAGGGGTGGGTTTGATGAAGGGTGATTCAGTCAAACTAGGTTTGGGAAGGTTCGAGCGCTGACTGGGCTCCAGCACAACAAGCTCAGACACAGATCCTTCTGCATTCCCTGAAGGCTGTGCCACTTCTGATATGACTGCTTCATGCTCTGGCTCCGGCTCAGAGGCTTGTTCTTTTTCATGGAGTTGAATCACCTCAGTGTCATGTGGCTGAAGCTGAGCCTGAGGGCAGGATGAAGGGAGCACGGGCAGGTGCCAGGTGGGTGTCAGGATGGAGGGGATATTAAGCTTTCTGTCTATTGTTTGGCATGACCTCTTTTTGGATAGCGAGGCTAAACACTGCTGCTGAACAAACTCCTGGAAGGAAGCTGCACATGAGCACAAAGAATAAGAAAATGGAGGGCAGCACTTGAGGTCTTCTTGATGTCGCTCAAGATGATCCTTTGTGTCTCTGTCTTCATCCACCTCCTCTTTGTCCAGGAGAGTGATTGTAGAGCCGATTGGTTCTTCTTCATCCTTCTCTAGTGGGATGACTATTTTCTCCTCCACTGGGGGGAGCTCTTGTTCACATTTGTCAGTAGTTTGTGTTTCTGACTCAGCTGTCTCAGTTGGAGAAGAAACCTGCACATGTTCAGTGTCTGGACTGAAGGGAAACGAGGACAATGTTAGATACAATAAAAGAAGACCACATGATAAACATTAAAAGTTAAAGCACTCCACCAACTGTCTCAACCAATTAGAATGTCAGAAAATCCTCCAACCCAGGTGAGCAAAGCTTGTTGCATCAAACCCAAAAAGACTCAAAGCTGGAACTGCTGCCAAAGGTGCTTCATCTCAAGACTAAGTAATGTGATATTTCAGATTTTGTTTTCACTAAAATTATAAAAATGTATAAAATTATATTTTCACTTTGTCAATATGGAGTACTGGGTGTAGATTAATGAAAAACAAAAGATTTCAAACAATTGTGACTTCTTACTACAACATACAAAATTGAAAAAAGTAAAGGAGGTCTGAAAACTTTCTGAAGCCAATGAATTTCATCAAGGGTTGTTGGGTGTGTAAAAAAAAAAAAAAAAAGCCATACTCACACTTTGGTGAGGTTAGTTGTGACAATCTTAGTGGTGGTTTCGGGTTGTTGTGATGGCTCAGTAAAGTTCACTTCTTGCGATGAGAGGTTGCCTTAAAATGAAAAACAAACATTAATAAGAATGAGCTGCAAACATTGTTTAATTAGATCCTTCATCAACACTGGGTAACCAACCTCACACTAGTACACTCTGTATATTACTAAAAATTATTTACAGTAGTTAGGAAAAGAGTAAGAAAATAGCAGCAAGTGTCTTGTTTATACCCGAGTTTCCCCCGAGAACATTGACAGCAATATTGTTCACCATGTTGAAAATGGCATCTGAAGAGAAAATTCAAACAACAAAGTCACAAGTTAATGGATCACTAACCTGGATATAGGATAAATGTACTCATCTTAAACATAAAACATATATTCATTAAAAAATGTATTCAATTAAAGACCTTTTGCTGATCCAATCAGATTATTGGATTCCCCAGGTGAAACTCCAAGGGGATAATCTGCAGATTATTAACACATTCAAAGCTTTCAGAAATATACAAAACAATTTCCATCTGTTAATAAAACAAAGAACTAAATTAAACAAAATAATCTTAATACAGACAACTGGAACAATTGCATGTTTATGAGGTACGTCGTCTCTGAAGTCTGATACAAGGGGTGCATCAGACTGTTTCTACAAAAAAAGGAACTGAAAGACTGAGAGCCTTTTAACCACTGAAAGCAGTTCTGTCTCACCTAAGTCGTCATCCTGATCATCTGGTCTCTCTGAAGGATCAGCAAACTCCTCGTACTCTGCCATCATACTTGTGCCAAACACTCTGACAAAACAAGCCCAGTCAATTTAATGTTGTAAGATAAAGGTCTGCAAAACGCACTTCATTTTTAACTCAGTTTATTTATATAGCACCAATTCACAACAAAAGTCACCTCAGGGCGCTATACAAAAACATTAACATACATTATAAAAAGCCATTTAGTAAAAGTTATCTATCTAAGGAAGTCAGCAGATTGTGCTGAATCTTTACTCCGTCTCAGTCTCCCATCCTGAGCAACACGATGGCGATAATGGAAAGGAAAAAACTCCCTTTTAACAGGAAGAAACCTCCAGCAGAACCAGAACCAATACCAGGCTTGGGATGACACTTCAAGAACTCAGTGTCTTCAGAATAAAATCAGTCCAATAAAAACAGAAGCTTTCAAAATCAAACCTGGTAATGTGTCATGTGATATGCATGTTAAAATGATATTTCAGATTTTTGAAGTGGGGTTCTGTGGAAAGGTTATGAATAATCAATATCTTACCTATTGTATATAGCTCTTGATTGACCTCAGTTTGGAGGAACGGAGCTAAATTCTGACTGGACTGATGAGCTAATGGTTAAAGAGGCCAAGACCAACTTCAACAAGGCCAAAAGCAACTCAAATCTCAAAAACGTCATAGCAGTTCTTGCAAACGCTGCATTATAAACCTTTTAGTCACAATCAATTTTTGCATTACATGGATTTTTATATAAAATTCAAAAGGTATCGTAATAATCCTGCTGTAAAGACCATGGAATGCAAAATTGGCAGCAGGTTAAAGGTTTATAAGTCACATAAATCATGATGAAATTTTTGAAATTCAAGGAGCTTTAAGATGGCAAACTAACTAGTTTTAGCCCTGCTCACAGTAGCTGTTTGCTCATCAGTTTGGTCAGAATTAAGCTCCATTTCACACAAAAAACAGAACTATTGCTTTTTTAAATTTTCTTGTCTGTTACATACCTTATGAGACTAAGAGGACAGAAATGTTCAGAGCCAAAGTGAGAGAGCAGTTCCACCTGAAAAATACAGACATGTAAATCGTGACTCAGAGGATTAGATTAAAATGTGAAAAATCCTACAACCAAATTCCCTACTTTGAGTAGCAGTTTTAAACAGGAAACAGTGGATTTAGTATTGCACACAGGAACCAAACACCGATGAACACTGTCAGTGAGTTACTGTGTGAGTCATTAAGACAGAAGCAAATCAAAGTTAATCATGTGACAGAATGAGCTCCATTGTGTGAATGAGTGATTGTATTTATGAGTTTTTAAATGTTTCTCATGTGAATGTCTTAGCATGAGAGTTGTGTTCAGGAATCTTGGTTAGATCAGATTGTGTTACATGATTAGTGTGCGAGGACAGAAGTCACAAATATATTTCCGTTCATGTTTTCAGTTCATCCGACCACAGAGCACTACAAGAAGAGCAGGCTAACCTTTATGTACTTGGTGAACATCTGAAGCAAGGCAAAAAGAAGGGGGGAAAAAAAGAGAGAAAAATTACAGATACAAGCATGCATTTAAAACAGGACTGAACAGAGATTACTGATTTAATCTGAATCCCTTCAGATCGAATTGTGTCACCATCTGGGACTTCAAGAATGGCCGAGCAGCTTTTATTCAGAGCAATGGACATTATAAATAATTGAGACAGGACAGTCTAATGCCAACTCCTTTACAAACAGGTTGTAAAAGCTATTTAAAAGCAATAAAATAGAAGGACTCAAACATTTCATTCACAGGGATAAAAAGAAAAAAAAACACCCTGACTGAGTTAAATGTTAAGCAGTTACAGGCACTAAAAGGTCAACTAGTTGACTCTACATGAGAAGAGAACACAGACTGCAGTTTAACTAATAAAAACTAAATATTGTGCTCACCTTCACATATTTGGCATAAAGTTGCTCGTCTAAAGGGAAGCTCTGGACTGTGCGTTCATCCCTGGCATGAAAGGTTCCCAGTTTAAGCCACTTATTTGTTGGGTACCTGAAAAATTTTATTTCATGCAACACAATCAGTTCAGTGATATAAACATTTGGAAAATCATACATATTAAGGTCTAAGGAAACTCTGACAAATAAAAAACACAGTTTGCTTCACTTAAATGTGATACCATTAAAATGTCTCTATTGGGATTCGTTACTTTTTATTTATTAAGAAATAACGCTATTAGGTGGTGATGCATCTTGTTTTTTATAGCCTTTTAGAAGATATACAGTAGGACAGTGAGTTGTAAAATGCAACAAAACAGCGAATGCAAAGTGGGGTGATTACTTTTGCTACCTAATGTAAATACTACATACAGTGCTGCGTCAAAATGGTGGCATTTCAGTGTTTACCTATCACTGATGGAGACAAGAAAGTCTTTTGGAGTGGACGAGAAAAGCTCAAAATTAGCAATGTCCAGCTGCTTCACCTGAATGGGCTCACAGAGCTCAATAATAAACCTGAACAACAGGGAAACAGGATTAAAATAATGCACTTCACGTGGAGATAAAAAGACATCATTTGTGAACAGAAAGCACAAACTGTACCAGATTTTAGTACTGCATGGATTTAGCATGTACATGTCCATGTTCTCCTTCAATATGGCTGAGGTGCTCTGTGGGGAAAGACATTGGAGATGCGTCTCAGTTTATATTTATTTATGTGTCAACGTCAGGTAGAAAATGCAGCATTTTCTAAAAAGTATGAGATAATGTACTTTAGCTTCTGGGTTAGTGCCGAGTATCTTGGCTCCACATTCCACCGAGGCATAATTATTAAAGTTCTTTTGGACTTTCTTCACAGTATGAGACCCGCCATTGCTAGAGGGGTGAGTAGACAGTGCTATTGAAGAAGAAGAAAAAAAAGACAACATTACAAAAAGAAAACTTTGAAATAATTTCTTCACTTTTGAGCTTTAAGTGCAACAAGAATCAACTCTAATTTCCGTTCTTACTCTTCTCTTTCTCCACCTCCATCATCTTCCGCTTCCACTCATCAAAAGTGGGGATGTCCTCGGGGTCTTTGCTGCTCGCAGGAGGATCCGTGTCTGAGGTGACAGGGGAACTGGCGTCCTGTCAAAGATAATGAGAAAACGAGAGCTGGGACACATCCTCTGACAGAGGGAGGAAAATAGCTCACATGGTGTCTGAGCGCCTCACCTGCTTGTGGGAAGTGTTGGCTTCCAGATGCTTAGTGCTGTGAACAGCTGGAGAACTCAGAGGGGAGTCGGTGAGGGTTTTCGTACCTGCAGTGTGAGCGTTGAAAGTGTTCTCCAGAAAGGGTGGAGGGCTGCCGTGGCAACGATAACAAGCATTAATGTCTTGTTTAGGAGCGGAAAACTAACCAAAAGCTCTTATTTTGAGGTGGTTGTTGGTGGTTTTTATTTAGAGAATTGTAAACTGTGATCAACTGTACCAACCTGTTTTTGTCATATGGGTTGTTGGCTTCTTCTGCACAGTCAAAATCAGTGGCCTCGGGTGCAGCTACATCATCTGCATCACTGGAATCACAGAAAAAATATCAACACATTTTACCTGAGATATGTGCAAAAATAATTTGAGACCAAGCAAACATTCTCTGTCTTGTAACAGATGTTGTTTAAAGATAAATACTGTCAAAGACAGTAAAAGAAACCTGCCTTTTTGGGATGTCCTTTTGAGAGTTCGAGATGCTGGGATCATCGTGGTTTGGAGCAGACAAAACAGAGTCTGTGGAAGGAGGCGGCGGGGCAGCACAGTTTTGATGCTGAGACACAGACAGATCAGAATGGCAGTACTCAGAGCTTTGCTCAGGCTGTGAAGATCCTTTGTCTGCCTCCAGTTCAGCTTCTGGAGCAGACTTCTCTGCATCAAAACCCTGATGGAAAAAAAACCCCAAAAGATATTGAAGTGGAACGCTTGATTCATTAACTGATGGGCTGATCAGTTAAAAACTTAAAGCTGCAGATGTTCCAGACAGAATCAATAAAAACAACAGGGTAGTGTGATTCATTCTTAGTCAATATGTTAGCACTTTATGCATTTATTACTAACAGTGCCATCATTTACATTGCAACTCTCCAGTCTGCAGAGTGAATGAGGCTGGAAAACAGAAAAGAAGAACTGTGCACGCTTCATTAGCTTCCTAAGACTGTATGTGTCTGTTATTGTTACCTACATTTAAAAAAAGAGCACTCTTCACCAGAAAAAAGTTGAGAAATCAGAAGAAGGATTGAAAAACTTTTTGTCTGAATTGTTTACTGAACCTCTGCATTCTGTTTCTGGTCCACTTCTTGTGTCAGCTGCTCCAAGTTTGAGTGACGGTCTTCTTCCACTTTTTCATTTTTAGATGAGGACTGAGCCGGTAAGGCTGAGCTTTGCTCATTCTGAAAAACAGAAAATAAGTTAAACAGAATGCACATTAGTAGCTACTAAGATATAATTCATATGGATCCAGGGAAAAAAGTGTGAATGTTTCCCTTCTGTCACCAAAATGCCAAATGTAAAAGCACTACATAAATTGTTGAACAATTCAGATATTCATAAAGTGCACTTACAAGCGCAACAAACAAGCATGGTATCTTGAGCCATAAGCCAGGTTGAACTACTACAGAATAATGGACTGCTACCTTCTCAAGAGGAGTTGCTTTCTCTGGCTCCTCCTCTGAAGGGACATCCTGTGAAGACTTGGGCTTCTGGACCTCTGAATGCAGCTCCAGGCAGCCGACATGACGACCAGAGTACCTGCAGAGGTGAAAGGCAGTCACTGCTACACAGTCTGAAAAAGGATTGCTTCATAATGTGTAACGTTAACAATCCTGGGATCTCGAGGCAGGCGATAGGGAATTTATACACACAGAATATTTTGTTTAAAAGCAGTAAGTAAAAAAAACACAGCCCTGCGAAGCGCACCATTTTTTATCTTATCTGTGTGCTAAAAAAAACAAGAGACACACCACAACAAGCACAAGACTATAAGCCCTTTAGTAACAATAAAAAAAGAGCTGTGTTATTTAATAATTTAAATTATTTTTGCTGGCATCTGGTAAAATGTATGTTTCCTGCTGCTAAAAAAAAAGAAAAAAATGCAAATGCACTACTTTGCTTTTTCAATAACCTTCACAAGAGACTTTAACTTTGACACATTAGAAAGCCTGGACTTGTTGTCTAAAGAAAAAAAAAAAAAACATGTTCAATAAGCCGTCTCAACCAGCTGTTGGCTGCTTGATAACTGTGAAATTTAGGACTAATGTGGATCTCAAGATAGAAATTAATAAATAACTGCCCTTCTGTTGTGCAAAACGTTCAATCTCAAATGTGACCAAAGGAGCAGAAGAAAGGCTTGATTCTCTAGAGTACCCAAACATTTGATCAAGCATTATGGACTCATCCTAAGCACCCTGCTTGTACACTGTGCGGTATCTGTAAATATGCCTTAATGTGTAAGCACTGTATTGCACTTTATTAGTCTATACTACCTGAGAAACACCACCAGACAGAGACAAACTCATTGTGTGTTCTTTACATATTTAGCCAATAAATATAATAAATATAATTCTGATTCTGTATTTACCGCAAATGTTACAAAAAAAACCAACAAAAAGCGGCTGTACTTTAAACCCATCAGTCCATTCAGAGCAGTGGTTCCCAAAGTTGGGGGGTCGGGACCCCATTGTTTGTCATGGATAAAACAAGTGGGGGAGTTTGAGACAATCTCCAGAAATCTACTAACATCTAAACATCACATTATTTTGCTATAGTTATTATAAAACATAAAATATAAAAAACAGTCGTCATTATATCCTTGTTCACTCAACTTATTGGTAATGTCCAAAGTTTTTTGAGGCTGAGAAGCTGAAAGTTTTTAGAGGACCCAAACAACCTCAGATGACACTGTCAAAAAAAACGTATATAGCAGATTTAAAAACAGCTGCCATTGGCCAAAGTGCTGTACACAAAACAGTAAATAGTACAAAGATAATACTGAACACAAGAGACCATAAAACAACCAAAAACATAAAAACAATTAACAATGATAAAAAGTGATCAGGTTCACACAGTGATCATCTCTGCTTCTGGCAGGAAAACAGACCGAGAGCCTTTAAATCACTGTCAGTGTCTTTTTTAAAATCCAAAACTACTTTTAAACACAGACTGGTCACCAATCCAGGCCATTATTAAGAGTTTGCAGCTTATTTAAGGTTAGGACCCTGACCGGATACAGTACAAATACAGTGTTGGCTTTGCTACCCACTTAACTTGGCAGCTACAGTATAATATGAAACCTAAAGGGGTACGACTGGTATTAAGGCATGGCTCGATTAATTATTGACTTGCTGTTTAAAGGGAGCCACGTTAACCTTACAGCAAGAAACAACGCTTCAAACAGGAGCTCACAGGGTTCATGCAAAAAGTTCTGAACTACATGCTGCTGAGAACAGGAGAATCAGCATAAACCTCCTACTGTTCATACGACAGGACTGAAAAAGCTAACAGATAATCTGAACGTGACCAAGTGGCTTGTTGCCATCCTAAATCAGCTCCAGAACCTGACAGAAGTTCATGCAAATGCTAGTTGGCAGTCCTTTACGTCTTCATCAGATCCACATTGCATGGCTAATACATCAAAGCTATGGTCATTTACCAGGGCAAGCAGCATCAGCAGCTGTAGCACTTCCAAAAAATGGGGCATGTGATGTCACATTGCAAATAAAATGCTATGATGTAGATGTCTAAAAAACACTAATACTGTGCTGCAGAATCATTTCTCCTTTGATTTTACTAAAGACACACGTTACAGTATTATACCATGAACACCTTTCCTACCTTACACAAACCTCTGCATTTTATTATTAAAAATAGGACAGATTTTATGAAGTATTTCTTCATATATTACTATAATGCTGCCATGTAGTTTTAAGTTTTTCTTTACCTGTTACAAGGGAAGAGATGAGGATGCTTCTTTTCAGCTAGACCCCCAGGTTAAAATGCAATTTCAACAAACTGCATCACATTTACAACCAAAATACATTCACGACAATATCTGGGAGATTCCTGTGTGAGGGCAAAGATGTTAGGAGTTTCATAAACGTTTAGAGATTGTGTGATCTGTGGCATCTGAGCGACTTTTTTCATTACACGCACTCACCCAGGAGAACCCTAATATGACACCAATTTTAAAAGCCAAACTAGTCTTTGCTCATGTCTGTCTAAGGAAACGCAGGTGTTAGTAGGCCCTGCCAACACCACCAACACATATCAATGAAATATTACATCATAGCTGTCCCTCCCTTCTTTTTATCTGAAGTGCAGCAGTCAGTGGGTATTATAAAGTTACTATCCTCTAACATCACTGCTATAATAATCCCACATAATCTCTCACTGTTGGCTCTTCTGTTAAATCATCCTGAACACAGGAACCTCAGGCTTTCAAACGTGTGGACACGACTGCTATGAAAGGCCTATAATCCTGCCAGCTGCTAAAGCAAACCTGTGGCTAACATCAACTCTGGGACACTCAGGTTTACATTAGTTCTCACGGATGTGCAGCAGCCTCAGCAGAGTATCTTTAGTCAGGTGTTTATTAGGAAAAGTCCCATTTTGCCCTTCTGTTAGCGTAAAAGAGTTTCACACTCATAATGGTAACAAAACTCCGTTTAGCCACACATGTCATGGTTAGGTAATAACAGCTTGACTTGCTTCGTACCAAACTAAGTTAGCCTGTTTCAACTTTAGCAGCTGAGGCTAACTCATCCCGACAGGTCAGAGGTCAGCCAGGTGCCACATCACAGCCTAACGTCGTGAATGCTAGCAGCAAGCTACTCTGCCATGTAAACAATGTCAAGGCTGAACAGTACAGGCCACGTTACCAGTTCGTTTTTATTCACGGGCCGAAGAATGAAGGGAAAAAAACAGTGTTTTAAATAGGACACGTAAAAAAAACTCACCAGCAGACTACAGCTACACATAGCGACACTGACACAATTCGCCACAACAGTTGTGTCATCTTCATCCCTCTCCTGCCGGGACAGACATCATCGCCGTACACGAAATAAACGTTTATCCTTTTAGTTATTGTCTTCTCTGACAATACGACATAAATTCACCAGCTGTGTTCCGCTAACTTCACCGACTTGGTTAAACTGTGATGCTAACCGCTGTTTCCGACACACGCAGCCTGTTACTGAGCGTCAGAGCGACGACGTCCAATCAGAAGGAAGCAATGCGGCTGCGCAGTTCAAACTCCCGGAGCGCTTGTTTTAAAACCTGGTCACCCGAAATATGCGGAGCTTATTTCGCTCTAACCTTCATGACAGTCTCTGAAAGTTTAGTAGGATCTATGAAAAACCCATGTGCTTTAAATAGGCTTCCGAGTCTTATCAGTTGTGAGAATTACGACTTGTGATGACAGGAGTGTTAAAAATATGACAATACAAGGCACGAACGTGCGAACAGGTGATGGAAAACAATGTAACGTCATCTAACAAATGCGTTTATCACTGTAGGCTTTATTCACTCTGAAAATATATTCAGGACATTTTCAAAACCTATATTTTCTAATATATAACATCTAATGAAAATGTCAAGTTGTAAAGAATACAAAAAAAAGTTTGAAATCAAACTTTGCACACTTCATAGCTTTTCTCAACAATAAAAACACTTTCATGAGATGGACACTAGAGGGCGCACCCTACTCAACTTTGAAACATTTTTAAGGCTTCTTCGCGTTGAAAATTCACATTGGATAGAAACTGTGCTGAAGTTTGATGGCAAATAAATAAACACATAAATAAATAAACAAATAAATGAAAGAGGCAGTTTCATCCATGAGTTCAGCTGTATGAACACACTCAACAGGTTGCACTCTGTTTATGTCAACAGTTTATATGAAAAGCCCTTGTTTTGGCCACAAAATAAAATTTAGGAGAGAAATGAGGCATGGGTTGATTACTGTTTGGGTTCATCTCTAACATCAAATTAAAAAACACACTTTATTTTACAAGGGGCTATTACACCTTAATATAGGAATAGGAAAAAATAATAATTCATTCAAGTTAATTTTTGTTTTGTCTTGTTTTTCTGATTAAGTTGCACTGATTTGTAGGCAATGTAAGTCAAAACTATAGCGTGCCAGTTTGATCAGGGTTTGTAACGCAGAGCATTCAGATCTCATGCTGTTTGTGCTGGATTTAAAAAAGAGGATATTTAAACTTTAGTTATTGTGGTATCTTTACAAGCATTTTTATTGAGTGGTGAACAATGTTGAGCTTGTTTGCTCAAAGGAAATCACACATGTATCTCCAGCAAACAAAATAATTACTCACTCTTAGTAAAAACACTCATCCGGGAGAACCTGATCATGGGCATACAAATCCACATCTTTAGGTTCAGATCTAAATATCGTTTCTTTATTTTATATTTTTCTGATAAGTGACATGTTTATTTAAAACTACAACACCTCATTTTGTAGTTGATGTTGATTTCTGCTTTGAAATTGTTTCAGTGAAAATGCAGAAATGTGATGGCCGGAAAAAGAAACTTGAACACTTCCTATTACTTTTTAACAAACAGAGAGAAGAGCAAATACATGACTAACCTTAAAACATTTACAAACCTAAAATGAAGTTTGAAATTGAAGCTGTTGGCTCAAGTTTGTAGTGTGTAACCTCTTCAATATTTGTGATTTGTTTTGTTAAGGTTGCTGTTGGGACAGAATTGAGTGGCGCTGAGTGGAAAAGTTCCGATTAACATTTTACCTGTTAGTAGCTCCTGGAATGTCCTCAGTTTGTTTTGTTTTACAAACTAAGCTTTACTGGACATATTGGGAAGAAATATGTTTCAGTCTGACAGGACAGACAAGCTAATGGCTAGTCTAAACAGATTTTGTAGTTTTAAAAAAACTCAGTTATTCAACATTTTATGGTGACTCATACAGACATTATTTAAACTTTTGCGTTGCCATCAATTTTGCATTGGAGGGTTATTTTGGCTGCTACAGCTAACTGCTGCTACCGCTATTTTTGCTTGCAAAAAAAACATAATCCTCTTTAAATGTATTACAAAGTTGATGACAGTGTAAAGGTTTAATTTAAGTTTTTGAGACTGGAGTTCGTTTAAGACAGCAGCAACTCACTTTGGTTCTGCTCAAACTAGCCGTTAGCTCATCAATACTGCTGGACACAAACTCCATTTATGCGAATAAGGTCTTTTAAAGAGCTATACAACAGGTAACATATTAGTTAGTTATAGCCTTTCCCCAGAACCACACAAAAATGATCAAAATATCCCTTTAAGTTTTATATCCAACCATTATAAAATGCAACCCTTCCCCCAAACCCCATTCACTTCAACAATGAGCACTCTGATGACACAGCATAACCTTATGAGGAAGTCGTTTATTGAAGAGCGATACAGACACAAAATAACAACTGATGCATTTCCAAATTCAACTTTTTTTTTTTTCCTCTATTTAACAATTTCACTTTGACTGAATTCTTCAGCTGGGTTCTTTTCTTAACTTTACAATTCTCCTTCTGTATAACTTTGGCAATAAAGAATTGCGATTCATGCCAGTAAGGCAGTCTAAATTAGAGGCAGGAGAACATATAGTGAATAGAGACATAGAGAACGATTAAAGCGCTAAGATTCTTGATGAGGTCTTAAAAGTCTACAGGTACACTATCTCCTTATTATTACCTATATACATCAGAACATAGTTTAGGCCCACATACACAATAACAAAGTGACAGAGAAGCACTTGAACATTGACAATACAACCTGAAGCTCCGATGCAGCTGCTGACAGATGGGTTTTAGTGGCTTTAATGGAGGGAGAAACAGGGTCAAAGTAAAGGAAAGATTGGAATATTTTTGGTCTGTGTATGAAGATACAGGTTTTAAACTTGAGCCAAAGGATAATGGAAATATGTTAAAGAATAAAAAAAAACAGGCGATCATTCAGTTGCCTCTGTCTGCTTGTTTGTCTGTCTGTTAGAAAAATTTCTCACGAACTGCCAGATGGATTTTAATGAAACTCTCAAAAAGTAACCACTGGGTGTACATCTACGACCGATTAACTTTAGAAGTCAACTCAATTCAAGATGGCCACCACAGCTAATCAGACTTTGCTAACACAAAGATTGCTATAATTCTATCACTATTACTGGCATTAAGGTGAAAGTTGGTGCGATTGTAGCCAAGGATCATCCACAACACATACTTTGAGCACTATTAGATCACATAAAATCTTGCGTTATCGTGTGCGATAACGTGTAATGTTATTTTCCAGATTTTACTAAAACTGCCATAATGCTGTCATTTTCCAATATAGAAAGATGATCTTTCTTTAAAACTTCAGCGTGGAAGGTGGCGGGTGATACGTATTCCTTTAAGGAACGCTTGGCCTTCAGTATTTCTTAGTGTTTTTTTTATTTTTGTCAGCACCTGAATCGGAGTTTAAGTGGTACATTTTGACCATCGATACAGCACAGGTGGACACCTATGACGAGGTGAAATGTATTATTGAGGCTGTTTTCTACATAGAGAATTGTGAAGGTGCTCCTCAGTCTTGCTAATTGTGTATGACTGCTACTACAACACAGGAACAACTCACAAAAGTTCAAACAATGAATTCGCCCAGCAGGGTTTGATGATGGTTCATTAACAGCTTCGACCATGAGAACAAACAGAACTGAAATACCAACAAACGTGCAAATGGACGGCACATGCATACTTCACACACACACACACACTCACACCCACCACTGTATTGTTCACACAGAAAAACGCATATACACACTTTATACTAAGATACAACTTCTGTTCCTAAGAGAACATCGAGGTGATAATTACCACTTGGAGGGGCGTTATACAATAAATAATACAATACTAAATCGAACTCAGCCTACATATAGGCAAATTAGTCCCTCCTCCAAATGCATACACACAAAAACACAGGCACACACACTCTACATACACACACTCTCATGCAATAAAAGCAGCTGATGTGCCATGCTGCGTTTTGGAATGAGTAGGGCAGTATGACTGCTCAGTGTATTTCCATGTAGAGATGTAGAAGCAGCGGCTGGGGTGGTGGCTGACTTGGTGGAGGGTATTGTTGAGGGTGGGGAGGGTTCCAGGGACGGATACAGTAGTAGTGGACCTGCTAAGCAAACCTGGATCACAGGCAAGCAACAAGCGCACGTACACATACACCACAAGACAAGTACCATACTGTACATAGATATATGGACGTCTTCACCTGGCAGGAAACTGAGGTTCAAAGGCGGGAGGGGGTTCAAAGACTTCGACAGGAGGGGCCAGGACGGCAGGGCCATGGCTAAGAAGGGGTGGGGGTTGGGGGTAGTGGATGAGGGGGGAGGAGGTAAGGGTACGAGAAACACCCCTTCAGCTGATTATGGTGGGGCTTGTCTTGTAGGAGATGGAGGTGGCCGCCGACTGCAAAGAGAAACCAAAGATGAAGAGCGGCACAGAGGAGGGAGGGTGAAAAAGATTTTAAAAAAATAAATAAATAAAAGAAGGAAATAAACACATCAGTATTTAGCTTTTACACAAGTTTGAAAATGTCTCACTTTGCAGTTTTGATTAAATGAATGCCAAAACCAAAAGAAATAAAAAGCAATAAGGAAACAAAACACCAGGGGTCTCATTTATAAAAGTGGCGTACGGCTGAAACTTGCGTATGTCACTTTCCACGCAAAGTTTGTGATCTATAAAACACAAACTTGACGTAAAATGTGCAGTCCCTCACGCAAACTCTGAGCCATGCGTACCATGTACGCTTGTTTTGGAGACAGGGGAAACTGGAGACACAGATGGTGAAGTGGGGAATTGAAGCCACACTGCATCATGATTCCTCTCAGATATTTAATTTCACTCCATAATCAAAATGAATCTTAGATCAACTTTATCATCAGCTTTCAGAACAGCAGGATTATTTATGCTTCTGCTGGTGAGCCGTAAGGACCTTTCATCTTAAATCTTAAATAAAAGTTCACGCAACATTTCAAAGTTTTCTCCCCGTCCCTGGATGATCACCCTGGTGATCATCCAGGGAGAGGGGACAGTGGCTCCCCCCTCAGGCGCTGCCTCCAAACCCCCAGAGCGCAGAAGAGGCGCACTTTGGCAGTCCATCACTTTTCGGCTCGACACCGGCCATCCTTCTTTCAAAAGGTGTCAGTCTGGTATCTCCTTACTCCCACCTGTGGCTGACATGCTCTGGCGGTGGCCGGTTAGTCGCTTTTTTGCCTCCACCCTAAAATCTGACCACTTTT
>JAOXNZ010000092.1:20286113-20304338 GCA_028566095.1 Kryptolebias brasiliensis
CATGAGGTGCTTTGCATTGACCATTTATGGTTGAATGTGGGCGTGTGGAGGGCAGAACCTGAGGCGGGATCTTGTGCACAAACCTTTAGGTACAGGTGTGATTTATAAAGGGAAATTGCTTGCTGGTGTGCGTGTGCATGGTTTTATAAATCTGAAATTTTTTTGGTGTGCGCAATTTTTGCCTTTTGGGTGTACGTACACTTTTAGTATGAATCCTACGCAATCTTTTATAAATGAGACCCCTGGACTTCTATTCTGTAAGTTAAGATGCTTTGCTTCCTATTTGGGGGAATTTCTCAATTCAAAAAACTGGGGAGTGTGAAGTTCCAAGCTTTTAAACTCCACACTCTCCAGTTATGAATTGAGAAAGCTCCCCGGATGGGAAGCAAAATGCCTTCTTCAACTACAGAAAAGGAGGCAAGGTGTTTTGTTTTTTATTTTTTGGGGGGGATTTGGCATGTCCTGAATGACTAAGAAGCCACACCAACAAAATGAATGCCAAACTTTTAATTCAGCTGGGAGTGTAAACTGCTTGGTAGAGTGATTGTGTCAGCGAGTGTCTTATTTTACTGATGTCAACGCAACAATAGTTTACTGTCCTAAAACTCATAAAATGTCATAATAATTAATAATTGCATATTTAGTAGATCTGTCATCTCTTTAGAAATGATGACAAAAATAACTCATTATGGGTGTGTGGTTATCTTAAAAAAAGTAAAGTAAAAACAACTGGGTGGAGGGAGATATAAAAACCTTCAGGACGAGTAAAAGACACAATTTCTAACTATTTCTCCAAACTGAGGTCTTTCAAAAAGCATTCTTCAAAATGTAAGATGTTACTTGTTCATAACCTTTTCACAGAGCCCCACTTTAAAAGATTTGAACTATCTCCCTGTCAGTACTTAGTAGGTCAAACATTTCTAATGTAAAATTGATAAAATAACAAGTGGGAACATTTTACAATGAAAAATGTGCACAACATCCTTGTTACCATGGAAACAACTGTGTACTTTATGGCACATTGTGTACGAAGAGAATAAGAGATGCTGCTGTGGTAACTGAGCAGCATACATGATCATAACTATAAGACACGCATACAATATATGCTCAATAGAATTATAATTTACTTTATGAAGTACACCTGTTCAATGGCTTGTTCACACAAATAGCTAATCAGCCAATCACACAGTAGCAACTCAATGCCTTTAGGCATGTAGATGTGGTGAAGACAACTTGGTTGAAGCTCAAACTGAGCATCAGAGTGGGGAAAAGGAGATTTCAGTGACTTTGAATGTGGCATGATTGTTGGTCCCAGACTGGCTGTTCTGAGTATTTCAGAAACTGCTGATCTACTAGGATTTGTACACAGAACCATCTGTTAAAGAGAATGGTACAAAAAAAGAGTAAATATCCAGTCAGCGGCATTTGTGTGAACAAAAAAGCCTTGTTACTGTCAGAGATCAGAGGGGAATGGGCAGACTGGTTGGAGGTGACAGAAAGAGAACAGTAGCTCAAATAACCACTCGTTCCAACCAAGGTCTGTAGTATACTATCTATGAACACACAACAAGTTCAACCTTGAAGCAGATGGGCTACAGCAGCAGAAGATCACACCGGGTGCCACTCCTATCACCAAAGAACAGGAAACTGAAGCTACAATTCACACAGGCTCACCAAAATTGGATGATAAGAGATTGGAAAAATATTGCTTGGTCTGATAGATCTGGATGCACTGGACTCCAACGAGCTCCACAGCCACTAGATCCAAATCCAATCAAGCACCTTTGGGATGTGGTGGAACGGGAGATTCACATCACAGACATGCAGCTGACAAATGGAGCAACTGTGTGAGGGTAACTAATCAATATGGACCAGAATCTCTAGGGAATGTTTCCAACATCTTGTTGAATTTGTGCCACAAAGAATTAAGGCCGCTCTGAAGACAGAGGGGTTCCAACCTGGTACCAGCAAGGTGGACCTAATGAAGTGGCCAGTGAGTGTATGTCACCAAAAAGCAAGTAGGTAGGTGCTTACTGCAAAACATTTAAATGAAGCCATGGTGAATGTGTGGTGTAAATGTCATGGAGACTGGAGTAGTGTCCTCATCCAGTGAGATGGAAGCCTAAATAACCCTGTATCTCCCAATCAGATATTTCCGCATTTTATCTTAATTCAAGCTACCGGTTCATTTTTAGTATGCATTTTATATCAATAAATGAACAAATTCCACAGTGCAGTTGTGTAAATGAAACCTATTGATTAATTGGATGGGAAATTGTGCTTTTATGTAAACATTGAGGAGAAATCACCTTGGGATGCTAGGAGGGGCCCTGTTTGGGCGACTGGGAGCCTGGGGGCTTTCAGCACTGTTATTGAAGGGTCCCAAAGGTCCTGGGCGGTTTGGTGGTGGTGGGGCCCCTCGGGGAGCTGGTCGTTGGCCTGAAGACATCCTTCTGGGGGCAGTAGGGCTGGGAGGAGGAGACCTGGGCAGGACAGAATGTGTGTTAAAGAAAAGCATATATAGAATAAAAGAATGTTAATAAAAGTTTCTGTACAGCAAAAGTTTCCTTTTATTTCAAACATTAACAGCCTGATTGAAATCCCTTCCAACCTACCTACGACCACCACTGGATCCTCCTACCCAGGAGTTGTCGACAGGTGGAGGCAGGGGGACGGTTATAGTGGAGGTGGAGATGTCACCAATTATGGCCAGAGCCTCTTTCAAGGCCTGGTGGGTCCTCAGCACCTCATCCCTCCTCTGGGCTTGCTCCTGGGACTCATCCATCAGGGCGTTCTGGTCCCCTGCAGAGTACAGGCAGGCCAACAGCTCTGCATTGATGAAGTCTTTCACCTGTTGGCCGGAAGACACAGGGAAAGACAACAATTAACAACTGTGACAGTAAAGAAAATCTACATGTTTGACAGTACTTTTTTCACAGAAGCATTACCACTAATTAGCACCAACCTCATTTTATTAAATGTAATTCAGCGACAGCCAGAGGAAAGCATTATGTAAAATACTGTATGTGTGCAGCTTCAAGGGAAGTAGGAAAGTTTTCTTCAACTCTAAGCTCGTCCTGGATAGTTAAAACTCCCCACACTGTCCCTAGGGGTGAGTCCAGCCTCTCTGTGGAGGAAGCTTATTTTGGCTTTTTGAATTTGTGACCTCATTCTTTTGGTCAATACCCATAACTCGTGACTATGGGTGAGGGTTGGAATGTAGATTAATCAGTAAATTGAGAGCTTTGCTTTTCAGCTCAGCTGTCTTTTCATCACAACAGATCAGTACATTGTCTGCATCACTGGAGATACTGTCCCAATCCTCCAATCAATTTCCTGATCCCTACTTGTGAACAAGAACCTGAGATACTTGAACTCCTCCACTTTGGGAAGTGGCTCATTCCTAACTTCTTCGTCTTCTTTTTGGCTGCTCCCTTCTCCAGGAGTTGCCACAGTGAGCGAACTCACACAACAGATTTGGCAATTGTTTTATGCCGGATGTCCTTCCTGACAGAGCCTGCTGCCTCAGAATTTTAAGACCGCAGCTCTGACCACCGAGCTACCACAGCCCCTGGCTCATTCACATGTAGGAGTTGGGAATACACCCATGTCATCAGCCTTGGAGGTGCTGATCTTCATCCCAGCCACTTCACACTCGACTGCAAACCACTCCATTGCCTGTTGGAGGTTTCATCTCAATGAGCCCAACAGGACTACCTCGCCCACAAAAAGCAGCAACACAATCCAAAGCCCCTCCAAACTAAAGACCCTCTCCCCCATGGCTGATTCTAGAAATTCTGTTTTTAATAAATGAACAGAATCAATGACAAAATAACTCTGGAGTAGTCCAACAATTACTTGAAACATGTTTGACTTATTGCTGGCAATACAAAGCAAACTCAAACTCTTGTTGGTGAATGGCCGATTGGCTCATAGAAGGGGTCTCAAAACCCTCAAAGTACCATTCTTTGGGTACCACAAGGGACCACATAGGACACACAAGCCTTCAGCAAGTCAACAATACACATGAAGACTTGTTGGGCAAACTCCCATGCACCCTTAGATATTCTTGCAAGAGTAAAAGGTTGGTCCAGTGTTCCTCAACCAGGACCAAAACCACACTACTCCTCCTGAATCTGAGGTTCGGCTATCAGTAAGACTCTCCTCTGCAGCATCAGGACATAGACGTTCCCAAGGAGGAAAAAAACAGTGTTTTGTAATGGTAAGTACGTGGGAAAGCTCTAAATATGAGCAAAACCAGTTTTACTGTTATGAGTTGTAAGAAACTTTAGTTACTTCAGTGGCAGCAGCAGCACAGCAGACAGTTTCAAGTTTTTACCGTTTATTCCTGGCCTCAAATTTTGTTTATTATTTTAAATACAATAAAAATGATCAGTAAAGACAATTGAAATTCTTTAAACTTGTATTTGTAAACTACAGGGTCAAATAAATTACCAAAATACTTCTGTAGGAATTACTGCATTTTAGGAAACTTACATTTTTGTATTAGGAGTTTATAAATGTATGTTTTCCTTACGTTGTTGATCATTAGATGCATGATGGTCTTTGGGATGAGGTCCCGAATGCACTTATTGACAATAGCCATGTACGAGTCCACCAGATTACGGATGGTTTCAACTTTACGCTCCAGCTGAGGGTCCATGGAGAAGTTATCTGTAGTAGTGGTAGTCTCACTCTCAACCTATAAGGGCACAAAAATTTGATTAAATCTTTCATTTGCTAAAAAAGAAAAAAAAGTGGCTTAAACTTAAAAAGGCTGTTGTATAAAACAGTTATTTGAACTCTTGTTGTTGTAAATGTGATCACAAGATGAATGAAAATATGCAATGTTACTTTTTGCTTTTATAAAGAAACAATATCTGGGTAGTATTTTCATTGGTGATTAAATAATATAGAATGAAACATCATCCTGGAGCTGTGGTTGCCACACTTTTCAGCTTTTAACCCACAAAAGTCACAGAGACTTGTGGCTGTTGTTAATGCATACACATTGGTAACAAAAAGTCATATCAACTATTATATATTTTTAGCCAATTTTACCACTGCTTTTATCTTTTTGTAACAATTAAGGCTAAATATGATCTCTTTTGATCTTCTTAAGACCCTCCAATTGGTGTTTCACAACCCACAGTGGTTCCCAACCGTTAGTTTGGGAACCACTGTAAGGACAGCAGGCGACAGTGATATTAGTAACAAAGATCGGATCAGAGCAGCTGTTCTTGTTAAAATGCAGCTGAATGAATTCACAAACCGTAGTGGTCTTCTCAGGGTAGACCCCAGCGCGGAGGAGAGACGACTTCCAGCTGTCTACGTCGTCTTGAGAGTCACAGGCCAACTCCAGAGTGCGATTGTCCTTGTACACATTCCTGAACAACGGCATGAAGAAGGGCACAGGTCAAACCAAAATTTACACAACCTTCTGTTTAATAAACCCAAATGAGGCCAGGTGTATGTTATTACATACCACTTGATTTAAGCTTTTTAAAAAATGATGTATAACTAATAAATATGTCAACAATTCCCTGCTGTTAAGGCAAAGGAGTTAAAGCTGCCATTATTAAATTTGATGTGATTTTCTAAGAGATCATGAGTATGACATCAGTCATAGAGCACGGAGTATGGAGAAAAGGGCAGAAGTTTTTGTCCAGGCTAGGCTAATGGCTAATGATAACATGGACGGTGTTTGGTTACGAAAACAGCAACAAACTAAATGAATGGTTTCATGCAGAAGTGTAGAGGTTTAATGTTAGCTAACGTAGCCTTCTTTCACACTGGTATGTTGTGTTTGAGAAAAAGTTTTTTAATAAGCCTGAAAGGTGATCAAAAATGGGCCCTCATTTAGATAGCTATTAGTCTAGCTTGGACACCCTTTTCTCCATTGTCTGTGGTCTATAACTGATGGCATAGCTGATTAGGTACTTTTTGACAGAACATCACTTCAAAAATGACCAGACTATCCCTTTTTTGATATTATCTTGAGACAACAAGCACAGTTGTAGAACATTTTACTGGTTGACTTTTAATGCTCATTGAGTACCTCACTTTGCTCTCCAAAGTTTTCTCAAATAGTTTCTTAGTTCATGTCTGGGATTCTAAACAGACATGAAATGTAACCCGAGATGTTTTTTCAGCTTCTGTTCCAGCATGCAGATTTCTTCTTCTCTTTGAAAATCTTAGTTTATTTAAGCATTTGCCATCTAATATATGAATTTACTGTTGCATTGTTCCAAAGGTCAATTATCACCCGCTGCCATGAAAGGTGAGTGATCGCATCACTGTCTGTGCCTATGCGTATGGTATGTTCATTTGTGTGTCTGTTAGCAAAATAGCTCATCAATCACTGAACAGATTTTAATGAAATTATCAGAAAGTAATTATTGGATGTACATATTTAACTGATTAATAATTGGAGTCAACCTGAATCAAGATGGCCGCAACAGCTAATTGACCTTAGCAAACATAAAATTGTCTAAAACTCAGTCAGTGTTGCTGACGTTGAGCTGCAATTTGGTGTGGTATCAGCTGAGAGTCCTCTCCAACACTATTCCAAATATTTTTTCAAGGAATACTAGTCTTTAATTAATAAAAAGCAGAAACTGAGTGCAGCAGACCTCGACTCTGTGTTGAAGATGCAAAATATGTGCTTGCTGGACATGAAACTTTTCTCCACATCGCGGACTTTCAGGTTGTCCAGGGGCAGCATGTACTTCTTCTCTTTCTCCTGGAAATTAGGAAAAGAATCAGAAAGATGGTGATTAGTTCTGAATCTTAAAAAAACGAACAAACAAAAAAACGCCCTCCTTTTGGTGTCGTGTCCATCAGTCTCGCCAGTGACATGGCGGCAAAGAGAAAGGTGAAATGTAAATTTTAAAGGATAAAAGAGACAAGGGGGTCGGCAGAAAGGGGGTGATGTGAGGGAGGAGGAATGGGGGAGAAATGAGAGTGGGAGGTGAGAGGGGAGCAGGAGAAGGAAAAGGAAGAATGAGAGCACATGTGGAAGTCATTACAGTGTGGGTCAAGACCAGTTGTTCTTGACGGTGAGTGTGTTTGCTGACGAGCGGTGAAAGGCTGAGAGAAAGTCTGAGGATCAGATGGAGAAACACGGATATGTAAAAACACTGGAGGTCTGGATAAAACGTGGCTCAAACTCTGGCTCGATGGGACCGAGGCACGGGGTCGAACACATAAAAAGAAGAGCTACGACAGACCCTCACCCTTTAGTATATACCTTATCCTGCGGCTTATTTTTCTTATCCCTATCTGCTTTTTTTTGTTTTATCTCACCCCCTCAATATTTTCCTCAATTTTTTTTTCCTTTCCATTCCAGAGGGGCCCACTTCCTGCCTGATTTTTTTTTTAAGGAGGGAGAGAGAGAGAGCGAGAGAGAGCGGGAGCGAGAGAGATTAAATGACAGCCTGGCGTTAAAACTCAACATCTGGTAGTGCTTAGCAGCACACAGAGAAGCAGGGAAAGGAGGGAGAAGTTAAAGAGACGGCGAGCGAAGGAGGAGGAGGAGGAGAGACCTAAAGAAGAGGAGACGGCGATGTGGATTTGCAGAAGATCTGCAGACGAAAGCCCACATCTGGCCCGGCGGTCTGGAAAGTTGCGGTCGACAGTCGCAGGTAAGATTTGGAGGAGATGGAGGGGGAAGATGAAGAGGAGGCAAGCAAACTCGACGGACAATTCAAGGTTGGGGTCACTGCAGTCCATATATGGTCACACGGGACCCCTCCCTCTTCCTCTCCCTTCCCCCCCCCCTCTTCTCGACTCTCTCTTTCCCTCTTTTTTGGAATATCCCCTCCCTGAACGTGCAGTGTCCCAGTCGTCTGAGCGAATATGCCACGTCAAGGCTGGATACTCTTCATGGCCGGCATCATGACCAAAGGAGGACCGCGAGGGGACCCAAGCGCCCACCAAAACAAATAAACACTCTAGAGGGGCTTCGAAAAGCCAAAAGAGGGAAAGCGGCAAACATGGATGAGGCATTTCGCGCTTTCCCGAGGGGGTTTCAGGGGGCAGAAACGACAGAGCATCTGGAATGGCAGAAAGCGGCGCACAAGGCCTGGCTTCAGCTCCGGCTCCGTCCACCCAGTGTTCAGACTACCTGTTCATTGTCATACTGGTGTACAGTAGTCTGCACATTGGTTAGACTGGGCATGGACCCTCTTCTGTCTGTCTGTCTGTCTCTCTGTGTGTCTCTACTGGTCTCTCTATAGTCATTTCAGTTCACAAATATGCATTTTTACCTGCACCTATGACTTCAACCTCACTCTTTCTGTGTTTGACCTGTATCCATCTAGATTTTGTCCAAAGTGCAGTCTAATAACACTCCCTCACTCGCTTCCTTTTCTCCTCTTTTTGAAATAAACACCATTCCTTTCAGCACTAACAGCAGATGTGACCGCGTAAACCTTGGTTTCAAATCTAAACTCTGAGCAGAGAAAAAGGGCAGAAGATTTAAATCCTCCAGCTTGCTTAATTCATAGCAGGAATCGGTGCAGGCTGCTAGGGTTCTGATGAAGATGTGGTCCATTGAGATGGGGGAGGAGGAGCAAATGTGGCTGCAAAAGCATCGAGCGCAGGCCACAGGAACGAGGGGCCAATCAATCAAGTGCAGTTTGAAAATATAGTGAGACACCCCCAGCGATGTTAGTTCAGTGGGTGGTCAGAATGGAGCTGGTGGACACTGATGTATGCTAGACTCCTAAAAGGTCAAATAACTGTCTAAAGATGGAGGGGAAAGTATTTCACAGATGCATTAAAAGTAGAAGAAAGCTCAATTGCACAAAGAGTAAATGCAGACACATAACTGAAGTTAAATTAGTAAAAGTACAAGTTACACACGCAGCTTTTTCATTGAATGTCACACAAACAGTGTAATAAATCAAAGGGCAGTTCTTGATGTGTAACAGAAAGGTTTTTCTCTGCTGAAATACTAGAGGCTGATGTTTGAATTAAAAACCTTCCTGCCAAGAATGCAAGAAGTTCCAAAGTGACTGCCAGCCACATTAATAAAAGGAAGGAGGGAGCGCAAATGTGTGGATCTGTGCGCATGGATGTAGCTGTAGAAAGTTCAAGGAGGAGTACACAAGGCGACTCCGGCGGAGCCTGTAATTTCCTACATTACCGCACTAACGTCTTAAGTGGCGATCTGTGCGGCCCCCGTGCACCGTCTCGAGTGCACGTCCGTATATTTTGAGTGTCTGTAAGTGAGCGTTTTGGCTTGGGGCTGTTCCAAATTTGCTAAGTAGAAGTGAATGCCTAAACTCCCAGTGGAAAGAGGTGGGGAAAGAAAAAAAAATGCAGGAGAGAAGGGAAACTCCGAAACAAAGAAGAAGACGAACAGAAAGAGTGGAAAGCACTGTCATGGCCAAACACACAGTTAACTGCTCTGTTGGGGTGACGATGCACTCAGAAATAGTTAATGACGAGAACACTTAACACAAGAAACTGGAACCATAAACAAAAATCTAGTTTATAACCAAAGTCTGCTTTTGTCTGTCTCAGTTTCTCCTTTTATTCTGAGGTTTTGCTCACTCAGTGGAAAGTGGGCTACACAAAGACCGATAAAGAAGCAGCAGGCTGGCTGAAGGAGCTGCAGTGTGTCTGCCTATCTACACTTGCTGTGCAGAATATCCTCCAACCTGTACAGCAGGCACAGACAGGCAGATAGACGCCAGCCTGCCAAAAGAAGCCAGCAGGATGGACCAAATGCTGCATCCTGTTGATGCAAATGCTGTTTTAACTGCTACATTAATATGGTGCTGTTGGTTTGTTTGATGGTGTGATAATTAAAAAATAATAAAATTCTGCAGCAAAACACCCCAGTGATCCAAGTCATTTACTCATCTCTGTTTTAACTGGGTTTATGATATTTAATGGTATAAGATAAGATAAGATAAACTTTATTGATCCCACAATGGGGAAATTTGCACGTATTGTTTAACACAGTTCAGATCTTTTGAAATGAGTGGAAAGGTTTTGACAAATTAATATCATACCTGCTGTAGATAGTGCTTTAAAACCTCAGTTTAGAAAAGGAGTTTAATTCTGACCAGATTGGCAAAGTAAGTGAACGAACCATTTTATAAACCTCTACATTGGCATCAATTTTGTATTACAAGGTTATTTCAACAAAAGTGTTCTTCCAGAAAGTGCTCCAAGCTGCACCAGCAGTGGTACAGCTAGCTGCTGTGACTGCTATTTGTGTTTGCAAATAATCATCAAAGTCCATGTAAGTAATCAAGTAATGTAAAATTAACGGGGATGTGAAAATTTATAGGATAGCATTTTTATGAAACTCTAACATTTTTTAGACTGGAGGTTTAAAATACACAAGCAATCCACTTTGAGCTCGGTCTTTAGCCTTTAGCTCATCAATCCGTTCCGAATTAAACTCCATTTCGTCAAAATGAGACATCTTCAACAGGTAAGACATGAATTGTTCATACCCTTTCCGCAAAACCCCACTTTAAAATATCTGAACTGTCCCTTTATTTCTTAGTCAATCTGGTATAATTAGCCAACATCATTCATGTAACGATGTGAGAAGGCCTTCAAAAACAGTTTTAAGAAACCAGCACTGAAAAGATTTACCACATATCTATTAAAATATTATTATTTTTTTTTTTTGTTAGTTTGTTAATTTACAGGGAAACACAATCATCCCACAGCCTGATCGTTTACCAAGTTAGAGTCAAAATGTGGTCCCAAACTCTTAAAGATTTTGAAGCAGAATGACAAATTTGGCACAAATATTTCCTATTTGAGGCTTTGGTAAAAAACCTTTAATAACCTAAATATGTCTTGAAAATATGCATGACCCAGACATGCAGTAGGTGTTAGTAGTACACACAGTCCAGAAGTTAAAGCACTTGAAGGGACAAAGGATTCTTCCAGGCTGCTTTGTTGGATAAGATTTTGGGGGCTTTTTTTTTCTTTGATGACAAGTTTGCAGCGTCATTGACATGTTTGATCAAGAAACCTCTCTGCTGGTTAAGTAGGTAGAAGTCAGTTTGTGGTTTATAAGCATAACAAAGTCAAAAAAAGTCTGGGTTTCTTTCTGTTTTCCAAGCATTTGTTCTTGGTTTGTTTCTGCCAACACCTATTTTACTAACCTTGTGAAGAGAACTTCAGTTTAAAAGCCTTAGTTTGAGGAGTTCAAGATGTTTAATTCAGACTTCCTCAGCTGTCTTCAGAATAATTAATAAAATTCTCTGATTTATTTAACAGTTTTGTTAATTTTTCAGAACATCAAGGATCGAGTGGAGACTCTTTCTGGCTCTGGATATGCTCCAGAACAGGGGCTCCAACAAAATTAGCTCAGGAACAAGAAGTTTTAAGACAAGACTCTTCGGGGACCAACTTATGATGAACAAAATAAATTACTATTATCATTAATCATAATACTATTACTGCATATAAAAGGACCTCACAGCTGTTTAAACCTGATGTTAGGAGTTTATTATCTAAGGGAAACTTAATTTCACCCTTTAGTCAAACATATTTCAGCATTAGAGGTTTATACACAGCATTTGTTTGGTAATTACCAAAAGTGAGGAATTTTTTTTATACATAGATGCTGTGTACACGGATACAGGCTTCGTCAGTTTTATTTATTTTCATCCATTTTTATGTTTTCACGCACAGATGGCATACACCATGTTCCTTTATCTTCACATCAACTTGTTTTATTTTCTTAATTTTATCCTTAAATGATAAGTTTCAGTTGTGCAGAAGTGTTACACAAGAAAAAAAATGTGTAAAATCAAATGTTAAAATATTTGAAATGTGAAATAAGAATATTTACTGTGAAATAAATTAATAAAAAGGTGCAGACAAAGAGTTAAGAGTTTGTTTGACATCATTACTGCATACAATAGAGCAGTGGTTCCCAACCCTGGTCCTCAAGGAACACTATCCTGCATGTTTTCATTGTTTCCCTGCTCTTCAGCAGGTCTTCATGTCTGCAGAAGCCTGTTAATCACTCACTCATTCAAATCAGGTGTGTCAAAGCAGGGAAACAACTATAACATGCAGGATAGTGTTCCTTGAGGACCAGGGTTGGGAACCACTGCATTAGAGCAACACGAGCAGCAGTGAATTAATTAAAAACAGAGTACCATTTTATCTTCATTTGTTTTCCAGTCAAGGAAGAATCAGTGGAACGTGATTCTCAAGTTGTGTTTTGCTCATTAGAAGTAATCTGTCAGACTGATAAAGTTTTAGGAGGACTCAGCTTGGCCTGTGCAGTAAATTTAAACAAAAACAATTAAAACATTACAAAATTCTATAAATTTGCATATTTTAGTATGCATGTTGTTTGTGGTTGCTTTAAAATAAGAAATACGTAAAACCACATGGTAGTTGTTTTCTCGTGTTGTTTTTAAGTAAATCGTGTGGACACCCCAACACCCCACCCACCGTAGACCGTAAGTGGCCCTCGGGCCGCCAGTTGATGGTCCCTGCAAAAGGCCATGACAGCAACTTGAATAAACTCAGTGTATCTGATTTAAACTCACCTCATCATCCTTAAACCAGGAGAGGCTCTCAGCTGTCAGCACAAACCAGTACTCCTTGGCTCCTCCCTTCATGATGCTGATGTTGTTGATGGTCAGCCAGCCCTTACGGATAACCTGAGAGGGAGTCAAATAACTAAACCATCAAACAGAAACTGACCTCTTTATCTGTAAAGAGAAAAAAAAAACTCATTGTCCTCCTTAGAGCAACAAATCAGCACAACACATGGTTAAAATCTGACCGTGTGCAGTACATTCAACCAAAGCACAAACTGCGATGAAAAGTGTGAAGGTCAAGTTAGGTGTGTCACCGTGTCACAGCCGAGCACGTGACCGTGTGTCAGTGAAGTCTCATCCAGGGAACTGTGTTAAGCATGTCTAGTACCTGCTGTGTTAAGTGCTCCAAGCACACAACCAAGCTTGTGTGTGTGTGTGTCTTCCATGTTAGGTGTGTTAACGCTACAAGCCCTGCATTGGTAGGCCTGTGGCTTCGGTGCCAAGTGATTAAAAGGTTAGATTACTGTCAGACTTGGACCGCCTAAGACTCACTAAGGAGGTTGCCCAAATTATAACAAAGCCTTTCTCTTTAGCCGCTAATTTACAAGCTGTTTTGGTGGCTGAAAAAGGCAAGATGCAAAGAACAAATGCGATTTCTTTTTCATGTGGGTGAAAGTTCACGTGCCAAACAAAGAGAATATTTCGATTCTATGTGCTTAAATGGCAACCCCTTGTAGTCTGCGGGTCTCGGTGAATGGAGGCGGTGTTAAGACAGGAACCAGTTAGAGTAAACTCTTACAATCAGGCCTGAGGCGGGAGGAGAGGAGGCCTGCAACAGGAGGGAATGTGGGGGGGTTTAGACACCCTGCAGCACTAAAAGAAAAACAATGGCAACTTTTCTAAGAAACTTTAAAAACAAAGAACTGCTCAACAGTACCCTAATCAGTTAGCATTCTCAACCTGTTGTGGCAAAAAATGAGCAAATGAGAGGTTTTTATGCAGCAGTGCTGGAGAGCACCATCAAATGGGCAGAGGTGTAACTGCAGGCACACACGATTGCAAACCCACGATGAGCGATACTCACCGACAGACGCCCTTAAAGAGGGCAGCTGAGATTCTCACTAAGGGATGGGGATGAAATGCAAGGTGGAACCTTAATGACAAGGGAGGGGTTCAAACAAAAGGGAAATGTCTCAACAACAAAACTAGCAAAGATGGTGACAAAAAAACACCCAATGTGATTCTTACAGAAGAAAAACATAAATCACTGTTCACAACCTGTGTCCAACTCGAACGTTACAGCATGCACAACTAATAAAATGAAGAACAAATTAACCAAGAAAAAAAAAATGGTGCAGTGCAAAAGTTTACCTCAATTGAATGACATCTTCATTTCAGTGCTCAGTGTTTTTCTGTGTGGTAAACATCTTGCCGCTGTGTGAATGCGCGGTACGTTTCTGAACTTGTGTTTCACTGGAATGTGACAAACAGAGCGGGGCGAACGCTCACCTGGTTTCCTGCTGAGCTCTGGCTCTTATTAGTCTGACTGCTCCTCTGCTGAGCGCTGTGGTGGGAAAAACCACAAAACAGGTGAAAACAGGTGAAAGCAGAAGGAAAAATAAAACAGCTTTTTAGTTGCTAAATAACAAAACAATTCTCATGACAACGCAAAGCAACGAGCTTTAATCTTTACTTAGCAAAGCCAATGAAGTCCTCATGATTAGTGTTTATGTAAGAGAGCTGGAGGTCGATCAACAGCAGAACCTGAAACAAGACAAAGAACATTTATCGCAGTTTAAGATCACACCAACAACATGTCATTTTTTTACTTCTGTTCTTCCTGTTTCGTCTAGTTTCCAGGTTTACAGCTGAGCTAAGCTAGCTCGTTGCTAACAGTAGCATTTTACTTAGCAGCAATATTCTACTGTAGCTTTCAGTCAAATGGCTTTAAAATTTCCCTTTAGCTGTAATATTTGTTTAATTAGAGTTCTGTGGAAAAGTCACAAACAATTAATATCTTACCTGCTGCAGATAGAACCTCAATTTGGACAAACAGAGTTTAATTTTTACAGGTTTGACAAGCTAACAACTAGTCAGTGCAAGGCCAAAACTCAAGTGGATTGCTGCACTAAAACAACTTCAGTTTCATAAATTTCACACTGTTTCACCTTACTCAAATTACCATCAGTTTCACATAACTTTCTTAATTTGTGATTATATACAAGTGCAAATAGCGGCAACAACAACTAGCTGTAGTATGTCAAGTGCAGCCTAGGCACGTCCAGTAAAAAATTATGGCAGTGTGACATGTTTGCCATTAGCTCATCAGTTTGGTCAAAATTAACTCTATTCCTCCAAACTGAGTTTGTTCAAAGAGCTATCTAGAACAGGTAGGATATTAATTGTTCATATCCTGTCTACAGAACCCCACTTGAAAAAACATCTGTTTAGTTAGATGGATGTAATTTTGTTTTAAGAAAAGCTGCATGCCTATACGAGAGTAGATGTTTAAAGGCTTCTATTATTAATCCAGAATTGGTTTCCTGAAGACAAATGAACTAGTTCTTTTACCTGGTCCTTGGCCCGACTCTCTCTGTCTCGTATATGAGCGGTCACAATTCGTTCGGTTTCCTCACGGAGCATCGGAAAGCATTCCAGCTGAAAACACATCACACCGTTCAGCACCTCCATATCTTGGATGCGAAATACATCTTTTGTAATCCCCATTACTTTAATTCATCTTCTGTATGTTTTCAATGTGTGATCTTATTATTATTTATCAAATCCCAGTAAAGCCAAAGAGTGGAAAGGTTACCTTGTTGGAGCACTGGCGGACGGTGTTAATCAGCTCCTGGATCACCATGTCCACACACTTGATGCAAGGCTCCTTCAGCTTCACAACCTGCTTCTTCACTATGGCCTCAAATGCCATATCTGGGGTGAAAAGTCCAGTTCTGTACAAAAACAACGAGAAAGGATGTGATGAAAACAAATTTTCCTGATGTCAGCACCAAATCAGAAGACATTCAAAATGGGAAGTTTCATTAAAAGCCTGCTTTTACGTAGCTCTTCTGGTCGTGCTGGCTAACTAGGTGAACCAATATAAAAACTTACCTGAAATGGCAGTAATTTTAAAGAAAAGGAGAAAAAAATCATCTTATATTTATTTACAATATTATTGTCTTCTCTGGCCAACACTGAAAAACGGATATACATCTTAATGCTAAAAAGCACTTGAAGTCCTAACACTGATCGCTTTGTTGTTCTTGAACACAACAAAAAAAAAAGAGTTTAAGCAGTAACATCTTGTAGACAAACACCTACCTGATACCATGAATGTTCTTGATGGCGTAACTGATCTCGCGCCGCATCTCCTTCTCATCACACTCCATCTGAAGAAACAGACACAGGAAGTGCATCACAAACAGAAATCAATTTATGTATGAATTTAATTTTGTTTTTAATCACAACAGAGCAAACAAAAGAGCTAAATATTCAGTGTTTGTGTGGATATGGGAAGATACTGAGCAAAGTACAAATAAAACAGAGGGAGATAAAACTTTACAGCATCATTTTAAGGTTAAATTCATCCTTTAAAACTTTTGATTTAATTTCAAAATAAAAAGCAAAAGCTAAATTCTAAAGAACCTAATGCAGGTTTTTAATCAGCCAGTGCTTTAAAGGGATTGTTCAGATTTTTTAAAAGTGGGGTGTTGTGGAAAAGTTTTGAACAAGTAACATCTTATCTGTTGTAGAATTACTTCATAAATAATATAACAAATGTCATATTGCCAATTAGTTTTAATCTTAGAGATTATTTTTGCAAATTGTAGCAATTTCTTAAATTTCTTTAGATTTTTTGTGGGTATGCGAACATGGGGTAAATACACTAATATGAAGAAAAATTTGGGTTGGACCAATTTGGGTTTAAATTGTGAGACAAAACCGTCTTTGCAGATCCTTTTTTTTCCCACTTCTTTCAGACACCTGATGCCTGATGTTTCATTCACCTTGACCAGTTCAAAGGGGAAGCGCTCGTGAAAAATGCGATTGATTTTGGCTCCACCTGACAGCTCCACTGTGTCCACCTGGTCCCCTGAGCCCTCAATCCTCTTCTCAAAGTCCACAGAGAACTGCTGCACCATTCTGAAACACATTCAAAACAAACCAAATATGACTGATGAGGAAAGAAAAGCAATCACTCCTGACATCTACAATTGCAAGCTGGAAGGAAAGGGAATGAAGGGGAATGTTTCCCCCCACAAATATGCTTCTGCTGTGGGAAAACCGGTGTACTGACTGCAACAGCTGCTTGGTTTTGCGAGACGGGTCATCGGGCCGGTATCCCCGATATTCTTCTGCCTCCTTGTCCAGAGCCAACAGCTGGGCCTGCAGCTTGCTGCGGAAAGCTGGCAGGGTGTCTCGGATATGGTTGGTGAGTTGCTAAGGAGACGCAAAAACCAGCAGAATTAAAACAAATTAGTATCACATTATTCCATTTTTGGTGTTTTGGGTTAAAAAAAAATCTAGACGGAAGAGTATGTTCCACTGCAATGAAAGAAGCTTTACCCAACTCCTGCTACAAATTTAGGAAAATAAGGAATTCTGTGACTAATTAAGAGTTGAACTGAAAAGCGTGAGCATGTTTTTTATCCCACTGACCGCCTTATAACAGTCATACAGACAGAAGCAAAAGGGAAAATAAACTAGGCCACCTTCTTATTAATTATGTAAAGTGCACTGTGGGAAAGTAAATCCATCATCACCTGGTTGAGCACTTGCTGCAGGCGAGGGGTGCCCATTTTATCAGCCATGTGCCTGTATGCTGGGTGGGTCAGAAAGAACTTCCTCTCAGCTTCCAAAGCTGCCTTGATGTCTTTCTTGCCATCAATGTCCTTCTGACTGCGATTCACCACGCCAATGTACCCTGGGGACAAACCAGCCAGGATAGAAGTGAAGGGAAATTATTCAACTTAAAAATAAGCTTAGCAACACACTGTGGTATTTAAGTAGTAGGAGAAAAAGTGGAAATACAGGAGGGAAAAGAAAGTCCTGCAGGTGTTTTATTTTCTATTAGAAACAAAATGGCACACCTCTTCGAAGTGGCAGCAGCTTGTTCTCCAGAACATCTCGGGCATCCGTCCCCTCATCCATCAAATCCAGTTTGGTGATCACTCCAATTGTCCTCAGACCTTGGAAGGCAAATAGTCATATGTTTAGAAAAAAAACATCTTAAAGAATATTCTCTGAATCTAACATGACCAGAACAAGTGCTACAGTGCTACATGTTATTGTACGACTACTTTATCATAAAGGGCACTGACGCCCTCATTACTATTCAGTCATTAATCCTCCGTTTTTGTCACACGCTTTGATTCACTACTACAGCTTTGGAAAAAAAAAACATACAAAACATACATCGAAATGTTCAGCTCAACTATGAATTGTGTGTTACCATTTTTAGCAGTAGTACATCATAAAGAACAGACTAAATTTGTCAAAAGAAAAAATAAAATGCGTGAGAGGACCCAGCCCTCTTTGGAGCTCTGTAGCTCAGACATTCTTCCAGTCCAAACGTCATTTACTGAAATGGTTACAGAAAGTTGGACTTTATATGACTTAATGGGTATTTCGATACAATTTACAGAATACAGATTCATTTTTATCATTTTTATAATTTTTATATTTT
>JAOXNZ010000092.1:20340403-20367756 GCA_028566095.1 Kryptolebias brasiliensis
AATCTATGCCACGAAGGATTAAGGCAGTTCTGAAGGCAAAAGGGGATCCAACCCGGTACTAGCAAGGTGTACCTAATGAAGTGGCCGGTGAGTGTATATGGACCAGTAAATCGCTTGTCTTAATGTCTTTTTCTCCAAGACAGACCAGAGCAATGGTTTGTGTACTGCAGACAAAGCCCAGATCTATCTATGCTTCTTCTACTCCATCTTGCCATCATTTATTCTTTTTACGGTTGAGAACCATGGCTTTCAACTTAGAGGAGCTGAGTCTCACCTTCATACTCAAAGGAACAACCCACACCAGGATTATATTTGACTTTGTGCAGTGAATATGAAGAGTTCCTGCGTTGGTTATACAGGACAGCCCATAAAAGTCATTCTGGCACGCCATGCTCCTGCTGCAAAGTATGAAAAAATGCTAATTTGATAAGATTTTTTATTTTTATTTTTTTGCCGGGAGTATGAACTCAAGACATATATATACATGCATACATCTCATCTGTTCATATACTGAACTCTTTGCATTAGTAATCATGTATGAATCACTGCACTTTGTCAAACTTGCTTCACATTTGGGGTTTTAAAACATACATTTGAGCTCCATAACTAAATTAACTGCTTGGTTTAAATTCCCCCCTGAGGCCCCGTTTCTCTTCTTTCTGATTAGGACATCCTTGCTTACAACTGTGATGAATCTGGGAACTGCATGCTGCCTTTTCCGATCATAGCAGACAGGAAAAGAGAGCTGGCAGTCTCCCTGGGGATGCTGGACCCTGACGAGAAGGACAAAGATGGCCTGCCTCTCACCGCTCGCTGTGTGAGCATCACAAATTCACACAATCTAATGCGATTCATTTCTAAAACCTGTTCTGTTTAAAGTCTCAGAGATGAAGCTTTTAGTCTTTTCGGTGTTCATCTTACTTTCCATTTTTGTGTAGGTGTTTATTATAGGTCCCGACAAAAAGCTGAAACTGTCCTTACTGTACCCAGCCACCACAGGACGCAATTTTGACGAGATCTTGCGAGTAATTGACTCCCTTCAGCTCACAGCTGGGATACGAGTGGCCACACCTGCTGACTGGAAGGCAGGTCCCATTTTTAACAGTGACCTCAGCTGTTATTTCACTTGATTTATTTAATTTTTTTGCATCTCCTTCCAGCCTGGAGTCTGTGTGATGGTGCCTCCCAGCATACCTGAGGAGGAGGCTGCAGCTTTGTTCCCAGCTGGCGTCTACTCCAAAGAACTGCCCTCTGGCAAGAAGTACCTGCGCTACACACCGCATCCAGAAGCCAAGTCAGAACCTAAAGATACTAAACTCTCACAGACTGAACCAAACTCCAAGCCTTCTCAGTCCTAAAGGTCCAGCTGGTTTATTTATTTTTCTCAAACTGCAGCAGGCAGAGAGATCAGTCTAACTCAGAATAGAGACGTGCAGAAATGTTCTCATTTAGAAATTCTACTGTGGTAGAGGGCAGTGTGAAATTGGTAAATAAGCTAAAAATAAATTCTACTGTTGTTCCAAATTTTATTACCTGTACTCACCAGGGTTTATGCATCATACCATTCACTGATGGTTCATTTTCTCTCTTTAAATTGTGCATGAATGGACTGTTAATGGTGCTAATTATGTAATGAGAGCAAATAAACAATTGTGATGTGTCTCTATTCATTTTACGTGACTGAGTGGCTTCTTGTTAAGCAAGTTTACTATTTAAAATATCAATTCAATTGCCAGCTATGTTTTAGCATTTCTTGAAGGACAGCATATTGCCCACCACCTTTGGTGCCAGAGTTTTAAACTAAAATCACCTTATGTTGAGAAATGACAGTTATAGCTGTTTTGGTTACATCTTGAGAGTAACGTTACGCTTAAGAATTTATAATTATTTAACTTGAAGTAGCTTACAGTGACATTCAGACACGACTGTCCAGCATTTCTTTATTTTTTTTGTTAGTTTTGGAGAGCACCTCCCTCCCTCGTTTTTGAAGCATTAAGTCAGCTCTGAAGGATCTGGCGTTCCGTCTCACCCTGGCAATCTGCATCAACGAAGGACAGCAGGAGTGATCCAAACAGGAAAAAAAAGTCAAAGAAGGAAATGTCACTCATTGTTTATTTGGATAACCACAGAAGCACCTTGGGTTTGAGTGACCAAAACAAATCAGATTTTCTTTCTTGTAAAGATTTATTAGGAATGCATTTGAAAATGACACTGAGGTTTGTTCTTGTTCAGTATAGGCAAAACGTCAGCAGTGAAAAGTCAGACAGCTTTTGTCAAAATAATCTGCTTGGTTGTTTGACTTCCTGTGGGTCTTGGCTACTAAGCAAATTTTCAGAAACAACCAAGCTTGTAACAAATGCTCAACCTCAGGAAGTGGTTTCCTGTGTGTCACTGAGAAAAAGATGAGTGAAATTGCTCACATTAAGAAGAGCTGCAGGGTTAAGACATGGTGGTGTGTACACTTGTCCTCACTGTGAGCTCTGTCTCCCCCCACCAGCTCTGTCATCTCTGCTTCATCAGGGCCTGGTACTCCCTCTGGTGGGAGAACAGCTGCAGGAACACTTTGTACTTTCTCGCATAGAAGCTGAAAAGAATAATAAAAAAAGTGTAATAAAACACACAAACTGGTTGCATAGTTCAGTCCTCTCATGACCTGGCTTTGACTCGGTGGAACTAGTTAAATAATGAAAGTACTTTCATTTTAAACAAACAGAAACAAGTCCTCCTATACCCCAATTCTGACAACACTGGATTGTTGTGTAAAATGTAAAGAAAAACAGAATATAGTGGTTTGCAAATCACATAAACCCATATTTTATTTGCAATGGAACATAGAAAACATATTTAAACTAAAAAGTTGTACCATTTTTAGAAAAAAAACAAAAAACAGTCATTTTTAATCTCTAAAATGTTGGGGCAGAAACAACAAAAGGCTGTAAATGTAAGTGGTACAAATAAAAAACAGCTGGAGGAGCATTTTGCAACTAATTAGGTTAATTGGCAACAGGTCAATAAGAGGACTGGGTATAAAAAGAGGATTTTAGAAAGCCCGAATCTCTCAGAATTAAAGATGGGCAGATGTTTACCAGTCTGCAAAAAACTGCATCTCAAAATAGTGGAACAATTTCAGAATAATGTACCTCCATGAAAAATTTGGAAACCGCAGACTGATTTCAAGAATCTGGATAAATGTCTGAGCTTAAAGGATGATGCTGAAAGTCAGTATTGGATTCCTGTGATCTTTGGGCCCTCAGGGGCCACTGCATTGAAAAAAGGTCTGATTCTGTTCTGGACATCACTGCATGGACTCAGGAAAACTTCAGCAAATCATTGTCTGTAAACACAGTTGACACATGACTGTGTCATTCACTAATGCTGGTTAAAGCTCTATCAGGCAAAGAAGAAGCCAGATGTGAAGACCATCCAGAAATGTCACCATCTTCTCTGAGTCAAACCTCATTAAAAATGGACTGAGGAAAAGTGGAAAACTCTTCTGTGGTCAGATGAACCAAAATTTGATAATCTTATTGAAAACCACAGACGCCGCATCCTCCAAGGAGAGGGACCATCTGACTTTCTGTCAGCGCACAGTTCAAAAACCTGCTTCTCTGATGGCATGGGCAGCTTAAACATCTGGAAAGGCACTATTAATGCAGAAAAGTATATAAAAGTTACATTTGCTCCCATCCAGATAATGTCTTGCATATTTCAGATAGAGATTAAGCTAAAAAGAAATTATAAAAGAAAAGTTTATGATTCAGTTTTTATTTTCAAAATAAAGCACATGATTCTTTTAGAAACCCATTTTTGTCACTTTTTCCAGAGAGCACATCAGCCTCACCTCTTCAGGTCATGGTCAGGTTGAACAACTCTCCCCACTTTAGCCATTTTCTCCATTGCCTCCTGAAATATAAAGCGCAAAAAAATTTTGCCACTTAATAAATCATGTTGCACACATTCTAATTTCACATAAGCAATGACCTACTTTTTGTACGACTACAATCTGACTCCTGCAGCTTTGCTCTGGTACTGGTTTATGATTAATTCATGAAAGGGCCTCTCTGCTGTCTGAACCTACAAAATCCAGGCAGCCGAGAGGATCAGACACAATGACTGCCCGCTGTAACGACGGCTAAAAAAACAAGCTGACAGGTGCAGCCTCACTGGAATAACAGCATCTTATTTTTAGTCTAAATGGATTAAAGGACTCGGAGTTCTAGTGCTTCTATAGCTGACCCTGACAAAGATTAATCCACACTTTACATCTTAAATTACTTCTGCATGAAAATCTTGCTCCTCTGCACGTTTCATGCTTTGTGACTTCATTCCATCCAGCAGATGGAGACACTGGATCAGATATCTGTTCAGTTTTGGTTCTTACCGGACCAAAAACTGTAATATTAACTGTCAACAAATGAACAGATAAATACATAGGCTGAAATATAAAGCACTAACTCATTTATAGCTTCTCTTGTATGCAAAACAATAAAACCTTCACAAAGCTAAATACTGTGTGTGCTCTTATGTATCTGTGTGCCTCTGTACCTGTATTGAGCTGTAGTCCTGCGATGCGCATGCTCCCAGCACTGCTGCTCCGACTAAAACAGCTTCTGTCTGATCTGGCAGCACTACGGGCATTCCTGAGGAGGAAAACACCAACAAGAGCGCTCTGGTTCCGGGTTTCAATCAGGACTGTTCTAGTTTCGTCTTCATCCAACGTCCCCTCTATCCTGACTAGGATCTGGCGCAGAAAGGAACCCCCTCAGAATGATGCTGCCATCCCCGTGTTTGACTGTAGAGATGTGTGTTTTGTTTGTTTCTACCACACACTCAATGTGTTCTACAATCAGACGAAGTGCCAGTGATTATTCTCTGTTGTCCCCGATCAGAGTGAAATCTAAAAAGTTGATGCGTTTGGTGTTAATTTGGACTCTCATCTTAAATTTAGGGCTCACTTTAGGAAAGTGCCTAGAATCAGTATTACCAGTCTGAACTGGTGTTGTCCCAGATGATTATGTTTACCAGTGAAGGCTGCTCAGTTGTATCTGCATGCTGTGATTTTGTCACACCTTTTTTCTGTTGTGTGCCAAACAACTCCATCTGCTTTAAAACCCGTGATGGTGTTGGACAGACAAGTTTGGAAAAATTTAGATCACAAACCAATACAGTGGTGCTGCTGTAAAAGTATCATCATTTAAACTTTGATGGTTTTTAAACCTTTTTCTTTTTTAAAATTGACTTAAATGTATTAAAGGCATTGTCTTGGTAGAAGAAAGTAAAATGATTTAATAATCCAGCATTTGGACAATCGTCCTTTTGTTTAGAGCTCCTCAGATTTGGACTAGTTTACCAACAGCAATAAAGCTGTTAACTAATGTTAGAGTTTCTAACACCCAGGTGAAACAAAAGCTAATCTGTGAACACCGATGCACACCAGCTTATTCTGCAGAAACTGCTCAAGACTTTTCTTCTCCCTCATGGGTTCTTGTTTTTCACTTCTCTTTATTTCTATTAATCTTATATGTTTATGTGTGAAATTTCTAGTTTTATTGTTTATTATAGATATGTGTGGTATTTTATTTTTTTACTGGTAGTTTTAAACATTTTACTTACTTTTTTTTTTTAAGCCTAAACAGGGACTAGGCCTGCAGATAAGTATTTTAGCTAGAAGATTGAATTAATAAAGAACAAAAAAGGAATAGCAAGATAGAAAGTTTTGATCTAGTTGATGTGTGTTTGGGTGCTTTATATGCAGCAGAAATGTTTCTGTGTCGGTCCACAGATCTAGCAACAAATAAATTCCAGTGAAGTTGAAGTCAGATTCACCACAGTTTGGTTGCACGTGTCATAACAAAACATTCAGCATATTTTAGGATGATTCTGACAAACTAAACACAGAAACCATTCCCTCTGCAGCATACCAGCAGCATTGGCCTGAATCTGTACAAACAGGGGGTTCTTGCTCAGCCCGCCACACAAGAAGAGGGTACTGATGTCGTGTCCTGCTCTTTTCATGGCCTCCAAAATATGACGAGTACCAAGCTAAAAGACAAGAATACGACACAGGAGGAAACCTGGTTACAAGATGTTTCTGCATTCAGTGAGGAACCAGAATGGGACTTTCAAACGTGTGGCTTACAGCAAGAGCTTGGATGGTAGCTAAATAAAGCAGGGCCAAGTCATCCAAGGTTTGGGAGAGAGACAGTCCCACCACCTGCAAAACAATCAGGAGTCAGTAACACAGCAACTCTCAGGGGAAAACAATGACTGGAAAGGATAGATCAATAAAAACTGGAGAAAGGAAAACGGAGGGTAGACATTTTAAAGACATAGTGGGCAGGATGGGAGGAGTCCCTAAAGATCTGAAGTAATAATTTAGAAAGTCGTGCCAGGCGCTCACCATGCCTTTCAGAGTTGGGTCAGCGAGCGGCGACCTGTTCCCGTGGAAGTCTGGCCACACGTGAAGGCTGGATCCCAGCAGGTCTACAGCAGAACCCGAGCCAGCCATCACACTCAAGTGTCTGTTCAGGCACGAGTAGATGTTGTCACCTGCAGGAGGAGCTCTGAAACAACAAGTTCAAAATGTTGCAATGACACTTGCAGAACACAAGAGAAAAACGATGCAGATCTAATGCGCAGAAAACACGATATGCTTTTCAAAAAAACTAGACACACCGCATTACTGGACATTACTTCTAGTCTCACTTTGGTGTACTTAGTATTATATGGCTCATCCGACCATAAAATAAAGTGTTTTTAAAAACACAAGGTGAAATCCATCTGACCTCTGCTGAGCCAGTTCCTGGAGCTGGGTATAGGCAGCATGGCCCTTCACAACGTGATCGATCTGAGAGAGGACACATTTACCATTTCAGGCACACATGCTGTATATTATACACATCCTTGTCCATCATTTCCTCACAAACGTATAGTCTGTTACTGTGGGTTGCAGAAATATTCACCCCCTTTGGCATCCTCTTTTGTTGCCTCACAACCTAGAATTTTAAATTAACTTGTGAGGGAGGTAAAAACTTTATATTTATACATAACAGCTATCACTTTCAAGATGAAACAGTTTTAATGTGATTTCTTTTCAAAAGAATACCAAGTGGGTTGAAGACTTTTGCAAGCCACTAAAATTCTTCAAGAACATGGAGCGCGTTCTGACCAGCCTTCCCGTGGCGCTCTGACCGCCCTCGTTGAGCCACAGGCCTGGCACCATGGCAGACAGGTAGGGTCCCCACACCCCCGGCACAAACAGGGGCCCCTCGCTGATCTGTTTCACACAATTGTGTTTATTAAAACAAGTTACTGAAGTCTGTTCAGCAAACATACGTTTTGAGTAAATACACCGTGAGAGATTATGAAGCGACCTTGGCAAAAATGTGAATTATTAGCCATGTATTTCTTGAAAATCTTAAGACTCAGATAAGAATAAAAACAGTTTATTCACGGTAAGTCGTGCACTAGTCATTGAGTGATAAGGAGCAATGGGAAATGCTGTCACTGATTCTAGGTATGTTACGGAAATGTCCTGAATCAGCTGAAGTGCAGCTGTGAAACCACTGACCGCCATGTGACAAGTGGACGTCCCACAGATCATGGCCAGGCGGGACGTGATCGGCTGCTGTTCGCAGGGCAAGTGAAAGCCTCGCACATCAGCGCCTATCACACCTGGAAGGATGAGAGTCAGAATATTTTTAGTTATATTTCCCAACCCGTACAAGATAATTAATGTTAGAGGAAGGAAGTCAGTATGCTAAAGAAGTTTAGTATATAAAGGCGATTTGAAGCATCTTTCAACTGTTATTTTTTCATTTCTGTCACAACGTTTGGATCAACGCTGCTCCCACAGCTTTGGAAGACACATTAAAATAGATTAAATTAAAGACCTAGCTTTCCTTAAAGAATGTATATCACTCACTGCCTTTTATGCCAGAGTTAAACTGCGCAATCTCAGGCAATTTGGGGAGATCTCACACGATTTGTGAGTGCTCAAAGTATGTATTTTGAATCAGTCTCAGCTACTACTGCACCAAATCTTAGCTAAATATCAGTAAAACTCACTGAGATCTACCCATTTTTATGTTCTCTAAGATCAGCTGGCTGTGGCGGCCATCATGAATTGGGTTGATTACAAATGCAATTCAAGAATTTATTCAGTTGTAGATGTATATCCAAAGATCGCTATCTAACAGTTTTATTAAAATCTGTCAAGAAATTTTTATAATAGACTGTGTTGACTCCAACAGGTAATTGCAAAGGTTTAGGCAAATATGTTCTGCAATGTGTAGTGCTTTGAGTATGTGTTGTGGATTAGTCTCGGCTACTACCACACCAAATTTGAGCTAAATATCCGTAAAACTGACTGATTTAAAGCCATTTTTGAGTTTGCTAAGTTAATTTAGCTGTGGCGGCCACCTCCAACTAAAGGGTTTCGAGAAGTTAATCAGTTGTAGATGTACATCCAATAATTACTTTCTGGAAGTTTCATTAAGATCTATCTAGTGGATCATGAGATATTTTGCTAGCAGACAGACAAATGAACAAACAGCACAAACAGTGAAAAACATTATTGCACTTTTACATTTGGCGACAGGTGATAAACATGCCGCTTGATCAGGAACAGTGTACCATGACTTTTGGTAGCATTGCATTGTACGATGTCGATAAAAAAAAAACATTTTGGTGAAACCAGAGAGAAACCCAGCCCTCTTTGGAGCTCTACATTTGCACTTTACAGCAGAAAAATCATACAGTTTAAACAGGTCACAGAAAAGTGGACTTTACATGACTGAACTGACATTTTGAGATCTTTAAAGGATTTTTCACACCAACATGACTTGCAGGTTAAGAAGCATTAAATCCATTGTAAGTAGCTCTCTGTCACTACATAATGTTTGTGATGCTGCTCCCAGTTTCACTTGGAAGACTGGTTTACATGCAGAGTGACGTGGAAAACAACTAACAGTTCAGAGTGTTGTAACCTCTGACGGAGGCAACAATGCGTGAGCGGAAGAGGAACCCGGCTACGGGTCAGAGAGCAGAGTTCACGAGCAGTTTACCTCACAGAGCAAAACCAGGTGGTCGGGATTCTTTGAGAGACAGATTTATTTCTGACCTGAGGACAACAAAGGATGTGTCAGAGAACCTGCACCTTCTCTGACACGATGAAGCGATTCTTGTCAAAATCTCGCATTTTTATGATGTTCATTTCTCTCCATTGAAGAAATATTTTTTTTTCTAACTTAACCTACAATATAAATTATCCTGCCTTTTTTAAACCATGAAACATTTTTTGGTGAAAAAAAATATCCTGAAGCATGGCAGTTTTAACCCCAAATCAGAAAAAAGAGGGGCTGATATAAAAATGCACGTTAAAACAGAAGAGGTTACTACATTTACTTTAAATTTTAATTCACTTGCAGACAGTACGAACTGAAGACGTTTCTGTTACGCATTCCTGCACCTCTGGCTTAATTACATTAAAGATGAAGGCAGTAAAACTTTCACCAACTTGTAAAGATGAAACACCTCACAACATTTGAAAGATGCTCTGAAACTGAGAAAACCAAACATTAAAAGCTTTCAGATGTTGTATAGTCCCATTCTTCTTGCAAACATGTCTAAAGATGTAGCAGAACAGGATTGTAATGCTGCTTTTTCTAACCTAAAAAACTTCCACACCCTTTTTTGGGGGGACAGTTCAGGAGTGCAGGCAGGACAGTCCCGTACCTGCACCCTCCTCTTCCTCAGTCAAGTCTTTGTAATGTTGCTGAATGTGGTTTTACATTGACTTGTTGAAAAATACAGATACAAAAAACGTCCCTGGACATTAAGATCTTGAAGGCAGCATGTGTTGTTCTAAATTCACCCATTAAAATTATAATTACGTTTGTTTTAACTGCCGTCATCCCAGTGTTTTGTGGAATTAGCTGCAGACCTAAAGTGCAGGAATGGACACTTGTTAAAAATAAAGTTAAAGACATAAAAGGAAGTATCTTGAGCTTACACCGTCTGCCATAAAATACAAAACAGAGTATTTGTAAGTCTCAATGTTTGTGCTCTTTGCTACTTTTTCCATACTTTCCCAGCTTTATTTGACAGCTTTTTGGCTAATTTACTAACACTATTCACACACCACTTGACCTGCCCTGGAGACGCTGCTTGATTTTTTTATACTTTGCACCCAAAACACTCAAAGGTTTGAGCTCATTTCTACAGGATGAGTGTAGAAACCAGTGTTTGAGTGAACACACTGCTGCGACGATCTCTTCATGTGCTCTTAATGCATGCTTGCTCAGCATTCGACAGTCTTACAAACGATCAAAAAGTCTCTTCTGCTCTGTGAGGTTTCTAACTGAGTAAATTAAAGTACCGCAGCGGTGCGCTCGGTGTTGAGAGTGCTCTCTTCTGCTTGTGAACTCTGTCGCTGACATGCAACCTTTGCAATTGTAGTTTTCCACCCTCTGGTGTTTTTTTTTTTTTAATCCTTTTCAGTTTTCACCAATCCGCCCAAGCAAGTTTAGGAAGGAAATAAACACTGTTCTACAGCTACATGATGTGGAAACCTGTCCTGGAATCTTACAGCTGAAAACAAGAAAACCTATAAGAACTGTTTTGAAATTTCAGTGAGTGGGTTTGAGTGATTCATTTTCCAGTTTTACCTCCTAGGACCTATTTATTGAACCTAAAGACATAACTCCTCCTCTGATCCATGCCAGTGTAATGGGAAGGTTTAAATTAAATCAGCAGCTAAGGGAAACTGACACAATAGACAAAGTAATCACTAGTGGATGTCAGGTTGTTTTAAGACTTTTGTCTCCAAACGACTGCGGTTCAGCGGGTGATACCTAGGCCTCCAGCATGAGCATCAATGAGAGAAGCACCAACTGCTGTTCCTGGGCTCAAACCCAGATCCGCTGCAGCCTCTGCAGTCAGACCTTCTCTGAGAGGACTTCCTGGTGAACAGGTCACACTGCCTGGGTGACAGAAACGACACAGTTTAAAAAACTGAAGTAGCAATCCTTGAAGTAATGTACTGTATGTTGCCTGCTGCCTTGCATGGGAAGGTTTTAAACAAAGACCTTGTAGGATGTGTTAGTGCTCAGAGAATGTTAGGAATGACACTCAGCTACCACCACACCAAACTTTAGCTCAGTATCTGTAAAACTGATTGAGCTGTAGCCACTTTTGTGCAGGCTAATGACGATTAGCTGTGGCTGAAAGGAGACACTGATTAATACATGTGCTTGTTTTTTAAGTTTTAATGATGATAAAACTGAAGTGATTTTGTTCAGCCCTAGTTCTGTGTCGGGATCTCTCCCTGTGAATCTTGGCTTTCTTGAGCCGTATCTTAAACAGTCTGTTTCTAATCTGGGGATGATTTTAGACTCTGATTTTAAGTTTGATAAGCAGATCAACTCTGTCTTAGAGAAGAGTTTCTTCCAATTGAGGCAGATAGCTAAACTTAAGCCTGTCTTAACCAGACCTGACCTTGAGAAAGTAGTCCATGCTTTCATTACAACCAGACTTGATTATTGTAATTCTCTTTATGTTGGGGTTAGTCAGGTCTCCCTTTCACATCTGCAGCTTGTTCAAAATGCTGCGGCTCGGCTTTTAACTGGAACTCGTAGGTTTGAGCACATTTCATCAGTTTTATCCTCCCTTCACTGGCTCCCTGTGTGGCATAGAATAGATTTTAAAATTCTTTTGATGACTTATAAATGCCTACATGGACTTGCACCATCGTATCTCTCTGACCTGCTTCAGCCTTATGTTCCTTCCCGGACACTGAGGTCATCTGATCAGCTGCTATTGGTTGTCCCAAAAACCAGGATGAAGCTCAGAGGAGATCAGGCTTTTTCAGCTGTGGCACCTAGACTTTGGAACAACCTGCCCTCTGACATTCGACAGGCATCTTTGCTTCCACTTTTTAAATCTCTTTTAAAAACATATCTGTTTTCACTGGCTTTTAATACAGCGTGAGTTGTTTTTTTATACTTTTACTCAACTTGTTTTCTGTTTACTGTCAATATTTCTGTGTTTTATTTTTATTGTTTTATCTTTGTTTTATCTTTGATGGTTGGCATAAATTGTGAAGCACTTTGGTCAACTGCTGTTGTTTTAAATGTGCTATACAAATACATTTGACATTGACATTGTGTTGAAACTGCCTAAACTTCAGGATGATATTTTTGATGCTCTCACCTATTTTAGAGAAGTCATTTTCCAGAAGGTCCCCCAGTCCAATGCGAGTCCAGAAACTGGTGTCCCATCCTTCTGGGGGACAGTATGTCCATTTGCACACCAGGGTACATAAAGACCTGCGGAACCGCAACACGCATTAACCGGCACACATTTCAGAAACAAGTTTTGACATTTATCTAATGACAGATATGAGCTCAGAGTATCTTTCGATGCTACAGCATCAAAAACAATTTGTCCGCGATAAAAAGCACAGCACATAGATTTAGACAAGATGGCGTGTCCTTGCTTTAAAAACAAACATTTGATACAGAGGCGGTGTTTCCCCAGAACGGCACAATTTATCAGCAAACACTTTATCAACTGAACCAAGACTTGTTTCTAACACATAACCCTCGAGAACTACAGATTATATGTCGATGTAAAGTAATACATGATCAAAAGTGACTGACAACAGTGTTAACGCTTCATGTTGCATTAAAATCATCCATCAGAGCTCACCTTGTTAATGAGCCTGTTGCCTTCCAAGACAAGAAGTCTGGCAAATCAAAAAAGTGAGCTGCTTTGTCCCAACAGCTTTCCTTTAGATTCTGATGAAAAATCAAAAAAAACAATTGCAATTAAAAGCCAAACATTCCCTGAACGCTTGGCCAGCGTGTCTTTCATGCCAGAGTTTTAAACTAAAATCATCTTATAATGAGAAAGGAGGGTCTTGTAGATGTTTTGGGCAAAACCTTGAAAACTATGATATGCACAACTTTAGATCTCATGCTTAAGAGTTTGTGTTAAGAATGACTCACATACTACCACATTAAACTGTGGTCCCCAGTGCAGTTACTTATTTTACATTACATATTTTTATTTAATTGGTATTACTCTGCAGAAGATTGTTTTCACTTTAACATTGAAGAAAGTTTTGTTTTGTTGTAGTTTTTTTTTGTCAAAAAGGCCAGTTGTTATAGACCATGATTAATTTATGGCACCAATAAATGCATAAAACATCCAAGGTGGTAATTACATTTTATAGGCACTGCATGTTTTGGGGATCAGCCCTAAGCCACTACCACACCAAATACAAGGCCAATTTCTGTAAAGGTGATCGAGTAAAGCCCTATTCACATGGGAAAAGCATTATCTGGGGACTCCATGTGATAAATAAATTACTCCCCAACATCTGCTTTTTATGTGGCGCATTGGCACAGGATAACCGAAGCCTCAGATTTTGCTGAAATTTACGGACATCTTCCGGATATGATGTTAATGAGCTGCGTATTGCGTAACATCTGCTTACATTGTGTGTTCAAGATGGCTTGCACTTGGCTTGACTTGCACTTGTATAACGCTTTATCTAGTCCAAGGATCCCAAAGCGCTTTACACTACAATCAGTCACACTGATGGCAGTAGCCACAACTGCCCTGGGGCAGACTGACAAAAGTGAGTCGCCCCAGGGCAGCCACCAAGCCCTCTTACCACCACCACTAGGCAAGGCAGGTGAAGTGTCTTGCCCAAGGACACAACGGCTGAGACGGACGGACCGGCAACCCTTCGGTTACAGGACGAACCCCTACATCCTGAGCCACTGGAGAAGAAGTGTAGGCACTGGACGCGAGAAGAAAATTTAATTAATCAACATTTGGGGGAAACCAAGGTACCAAAGGCAATTTGAACAAATGGTACACAACCACACCGTCTGGGAAAATATTTACAATATCCTTGTAGCCCGGTGCCCGTCTGTCTATCTATGCACTCCAATGCAGCCTCCATTGCCAAAAGCAAATAAAAATGCGCCCAGGAAGTAATTACGTATCGGATCCCACGCAATTCTTTCCAAATCACAGAGATGCCTGTTCGCATTGGATTAGTATTATCACAGGACCTCGGAGTTCAGCAAAATATAGTAGGTAATTTGTGGGGGAATTTTTACTTTACTGACATGGACGATTTGCACGGAATTAACAACACAGACAACCTCTGTAATTATTACAAATAGCATGTGGTCCCTAGGTAAAACTAATCCCGTGTGAATAGGGCTTTATAGCCATTTTAGTGTTCTTTAAGGTTAGGTGGTTGTGGCAGCCATCTTGAATCGAGTTGACTCCAAAAGTTAATCAGCTATAGATGTACATCTAATGATTACTTCCTGCAAATTTCATTTAAATTTTTCCAGTGGTTCATAATATATTTTTCTAACAAACAGGTATGAGTGAAAACGATATTGCCTGCCTTTGCCTTTTGGCAGCAGGCGCTAAAACTCATACATATGTAAAGATCAAATCTGAGCTTTCCAAATATTTGCCTACTGAAAGAGTGAAAAACTAAACCCCACCTGCATGCAGATGCTAGTTAACAGAAGCATGTTGTAAGCAGACAGCTTAAGGAGCAACAATAAACACATAGAGACCAGTGGTTGGCAGTGATTCTGCTCACCTCTTTGAGCCAGAGGAGCTTAGGGGGCTCCATCTCAGGTGACATGACCCCTCCCACCCTGCTCAGGACCCTGTGCTTGGTGTTTGTTATCCGAGCGGCCTGCTCTGCAGCACGATGGTCCATCCACATCACCACGTTCCTCTGTGTGTCACCTGACAAAAACAAGAAACAGAGAGAGAACGACGCATTTTAAAGTTAGCCAAAACCAAACGTCGTGTTCCGCCATAACTCAAAACCACACAGAAAATTGTATTTGCACTCACTTTATTAGCAGAGGTGAAACCTAAACCTAATCACTGATGTTTGCTAAAATAAACTGATTTTATGCTCTTAGCTCTACCTGTTAGACCTTTCGAGGTGAGGCTTTGTTAATAGGGTATGAACATTTAATATCTTATATGTTGTAGATAGAATTTTGAACCACTTCAGTTTTGGAGAAATAGAACCTAATTCTGACCAGACTGACGTTCAGCCAATCAGAGTGGGGCCAAGACCAAAGTGGAATACTGCCATCATAAAACAGCTCCAATCTCAGATAAATTCATAGCAGTTTATGTGAACATTATTTTATAAACTTTTATATTGCTGCCAGTTTTACAGTACACAGTTATTTTAACAGAAATATAATGATATTCCAGCATGAAGTGTTCCAGGCTGCATCAGAAGTGCTACAGCTAGCTGCTGCTGCTGCTGCAATGTGGGCTCAGTAATATAAGACCGCAGACTCTCAACACCACTCTGGTCCCACCGTTTGAAGGCTTGTTCACGCACCGGAAGTGACCTTTATTTTTTTGTTTTTGTTTTATGCAAATAAAGGCACAATTTTTTTTTCCCCCATCAGTGTCAATTCTTTACGATTTCATGTTGTACCTACAAAATTAATATGCACTTCAAAAAACTCTGCTTGTCAATAGTGCATTAAAGATGAATTAGGATACATTTACACAAGTTTTTACAACAGAAGTAACTGAGTTATGGTACTTTTTTTTTTTTTGACCAAGGGATGTTGAATACCTGCTAACATTTTTATGAGCGCATCTATGAAAAAAGGCCTGAAACTGGCAGGACCTCATAGTAGTGCCTGCAGTGGAATGCTTCCAAGTACCTATAAAATGTGTGTAGATAACTGTGTATGGTACAAAAGACGACAATGTAAAGGTTTAGAAAGCAGTGTTTTCCACGAACCGCTATCAAATCTTTGAGTTTGGAGTTGTTTTAAGATGGCACTTTGTTCTTAGTCTCACTCAAACTAGCGGTTGCCTCATCAGTCCAGTCAGAATTAACCTATTTTTCCACAAACTGAGGTCATTCAAAGAGCTATCTACAACAGGTAAGATAGTGATTCTTTATAACCTTTCAACAGAACCCAACTATAAAAAAAAAATCTGAACTACTGCTTTAAAACCAAAAAAGGTATAAAGAATGTACAGAAATGAGGTAAAATAAACACCATCCTGAGTGACCGACACCGGCTGGAAGTCCTTGTCCAGAACCACAAGAGAACAGGTGGCATCGAACCCAACCCCCCGGACCTGGTTCCTCTGCACTCCATGGGTCACCCTCTGCAATATAAACACACGACATATACTCACACCTTTTTCACACACATACTAGTTACGTCTGTGAGGTATTTGTTTTCCTAAACTGTTATCAGGTTTAAATCATATAGAAAATAAAATGTTTGGGCTCTTAATCAGGTATATTTTTAACCCAAAAAGTAGGATTTTAGTTGTTGCTGGATACATAAGAACTTTATGGAGAAGCTCATAATTTAAAAACCGAGACAAAATTTGTGCCGAGCAACACCTAGTCTCACACAAACCCACACTGCAGCCTCTATCGAACTTCATCAAGTGCAGGTAATGCTGTTTAATGCATCTGTGAGGCATCCTCTGAGTGCTGATCTTCACTCACTGTTTCGACTGTTGGACGCTGCAGCAACTGTCTGATAACACAACCACTCCGCTTGTAATGACACCACATTTGGATGTTTTGCTTTATTTATCCAACTTTTAGCTTTTTTTTTTTTCATTCGATTATTCTGATCATATCTGATGAGAGTGAAACCTCTGACTAGGATACAGGGGTACTTTTTAAATCAGGTTTTGGACCGATCAGAGCCCTGAGCTCATCCTACCTGGACAACTGAGCAGCATTTCTGCCATATGTCAAAGGAGGACTGGACGTAGTGTTCAGACTGGGGCTTCCAGATGCTGATGGGCTCCTCTGCGGTGGTCCTCAGCAGACCCCCTCTGGTCACCAGAGCGGCCCGAACACTTCCGGTGCCCACATCCACCCCAACATAGTAAACCTCTTCCATGAGGAAAGGACTGGGGACCCCTGGTCGGTTATTAAGCAGGTTAGACTGTCAAGCGACAACATTCAGAGGGTTAAACAGGTGGAAGCTAATACCAACGTAAACTTATTTTGAGTATTTTTTTTTTGTATTTTGAAAGTATCTTCATCGCCGGTGTCCTCGGTTTGAAAGATAGCAGCTGGAGCTGGAGCTGACTGAGCTTTTCACCCAATAAAATGCGCGGATAAGCTTTTAGAAGAGGCGTGAACACGTTATAAGACATGAAGAGGACATGCCTCCGAACTCCCCGGGTGGTTAAACTCTCATTTCTGTGTAGAAAACATGTTCGCTCACCGCTCAGATTGGGTCACCGGTGAACTTTGGAATGCAGGACCGGTGTTGGGACGGAACGCGAAAGCGGACAAAAAGGACGTGGTCGCTTTTTTCTTCTTGGCTCCGCTAAAAAAAACAAGACATGAACGCGGCATACGACAAACACATATTCAAGTCAAGATAAAGTGAAAATTAAGTCTAAATATGACAAAAAAATGTACTCCTGCTTTCATTGGACCATAATGTCTCTACTGAAGTTCTGTGGCCGATATAATATACAGTATAGTAGTATTAATACTCCTGTTAACTTTATGGTCATTTTTCTTTTTGCAATAGTGTTATGAATATCTTAACGAGTAGCTAATTTCTTTTAATGACATTCTACCTTTTGTTTCCATCAGCAAGTTTCTGCTATAATTCTGGCAGACATTTGATCGCTCTTCTTGGCAGAATGGGTAGAGTTCATTTAAACTAGTTGGTATCTTGGCACACACCAAGCTTTTGAGCACAGTTTACTATCTTCAGTCAGATTGAGGTTGGCGCTTTAAGAAGGCCATTCCAGAAGCCTGATGTTAGCCTGTTTTATTTAATCAGAAACCAGTTCTGATGTGTGTTTGGGATCATTGGCCTGTTGGAATGATCAAACTGTCCATATTTCAGAGTAGTTTGGAGGTGAAGTTGGTCAGTTTTGAGGTAGACCTCCTTCTTCATTGTTTCATCCATTTTGTTCAATGTGCCAGTACCACAGCATGATGCTACCACCACTGTGGTTGACAGCTGGTTCAATTTTCTTAGGTTTGAAAGCCACACCTTGACTCCTCCAAACATACTTCCTGTCATTGTGGCTAAACAGGTCAATCTTTATCTCATGTGACCATAAAACTTTTCTCTGGAAGGCATTTTGCTTGTCTATGAGGGAAGTTGCAAATTTCAGTCGAACTGGAGCAGAGGCTTCTTTTTGGTCGACACCCCCTCATTATTTTCTTATTTGCATTTCTATTATTAATATTTCCAATCAGGATATAAAAGATTTTATTAAAAAACTCTGGAAATGTACACAAAATAAATGAGGTTTTACTCCAGTAGCTCTAGCTTCCTCAAGCCATTAAAATAAGAATGTTAGACTAATTTGTGATTTTAAATTGACTTTAGTGAGTGTGAGCGTTCATGGTTGTTCATTTTGTGGTTCCCTGTGTTAGCAGGTAACCAGTCCAGGGTTGGGGCTTCTCTGCGACCCCTAAACAGGACAGAGTAAGTACAGAAAGAAATATGTAGAGTAAATCACAAACAGGATGTGATCTTTTGAATAAAAGCAGATCAACTTCACAACTCCAAATTACTATAGAAACAAACTAACTTCTCATTTCACTAATATTCACAAGCAATTATTTCTTGACAAATGGGATTGTTGGAAAGTGCAGTGACAGCACTTTCTGCCACATAGACCCCTTAAACTAACCTTCCTCTCTGAATTCCACCTTGTCTCCTGACGTTGTTGTGTTCTTCTCTTCAGAAAGAGAAGCAGCTTTCTACAGGAAGTGGTGCCGGCTGTTTGGACCAGGAATGGTCAGCAGAGATGGAGCTCAGAGGCAAAACTAAGCAGCAGGACAGGAAGAAACAGCTGGTCTTCAACAAACACTGCACAGACAGTGTTTGAAATCTCATCTGTCTCTCTCTGTGCCTCAGTGTGTGTGTGTCCCTCAAGTCCACGCCTGAAGGTAATCAAAACTTTGCTCTGTTGATACATCAACATGTGCACTGTGTTTAGCTCTCATGGAGGCAGAGGGAAATTTTCATGGACTGTCCCACCTCTAGGAGCGGAGCCTGTTGGGAGGCAGGCAGGGCCGGCTCCCGGTTGGAAAAATGCTCAGTGTGGAAACAGCTGGCCCAGGCAGGGAAGGGGGGAAACGCTATTCAAAGGTGATCCTGTCGGGCCAGCAGAAGGGAAAAGCTGACAGAGAAACAGGAAACACGGCCGGGGCACAGTAGCAATATGTTAGAAAAACACTTTTCGGTGTTCTTGACACCTGCAGAGACATACAAAGATCGCGTGCAAAAAGCTTTGCTAAGGGACTGTATTTATGTAGTGTCTTTCTAGCCAACCAGGCTACTCAAAGTGCTTTACAACATAATCTGTGCCCTCATTTACCCATCCTCACACACATTCATCCAGCACTCTATTACATCTCTACCAAGCTAATCTGAATAAATCATTCTATAGAGTCTAATCAGTGCTTTAAATTCCATTCATACAGTGATGGGGCACATCGGAGGCAGTGAGGGGTTCAGTGTCTTGCTCAGGGACACTTTGACATGTAAACCTCCAACTCTCTCATTGGAGGGCAACTGCTCTAACCACTGACCCACAGCTGCCAAAGAGACGGGAAAAATGACAAATCAACTGAGAAAGTGAGGAATGAGGAAGAAAATTAAGTAAATAAGAGACTCTATTTGCTTCCATAATAAAAACCAAAAGCATTGGGTGAGGGCTTTGAACTCATGCTGCATTTGAGTGTTTTGGGGACAAAAAAAAAAAGAAAAATAAAGAAGCCATTTAAAAGATGTTGACCAGATGTGGTTTTTAACTTATTTAGTTGTCTGGTGGGAACATGATGAATAATACAATGAGGGGAAACCAGACAGACTACACTACGCAGGTCGATGAAAGCAGCTACATTTTGACCCATAAGGCCACGTTTTTCACAGGAAGGGCTGCAGTTGAAGCATTTTCACAAGCCGAGATCCATCTGAATATTACAACAATCATCATAAATAGATTTTAAAGGGATTTTCCAGCCATTTTGAAGTGGATTCTGTGGCAAAGTTATTAACAACTATCTGTTGTAGATAGTTCTTTAACGACCTCAGTTTGGAGAAATGGAGGTCAAGTCTGGCAGGACTGATGAGATAACAAATAGTCCAAACATAACCAAAGTAGATTGCTGCTAAAACAACTGCAAGGTCCAAAGTTTTATAATGGTTCATGCAAACACTATTTCCACCTCCATGTATTTCTCAGTACACAGTTATTAACAGAGAAATCTATAGTTATTTGTAAACAGAAACAGGGGCAACAGCATTGGGCTGTAGCATTTCAGGTCTATCCTTGGAACACTTCCTGCAAGAATAATAAGTTTAAATAATAGTGTTTGCATGAGCTGCTCGGAAATTTTGACCGTTGGAGTTGTTTTAAGATGACAAAATTCGATTTGAAAGCGGATTTGCTCAAATTGTATTGACAAGTTAATAATGGCTCGTCCAAGCAGACCCACTGCCAAACTCTAATCTTCCAAATCTTGTAGCGATCAAGGCACAAACTAATAATAAATAATAATGCATTTTATTTATAATGCCCTTTTCATCTTGAGATTCCAAAGGGCTACACAAAACAAAACACGCAGTTACAAAAAAAAAAAATAAGAGATTGAAATAAACATCTAAGTAAATGGTAAATGGCTTGCTCTTGTGTAGCGCTTTATCTAGTCCAAGGACCCCGAAGCGCTTTACACTACAACCAGTCATTCACCCATTCATCCACACATTCACACATTGATGGTGGTAAGCTACACTGTAGCCACAGCTGCCCTGGGGCAGACTGACAGAAGTGAGGCTGCCATTACACCGGCACCACTGAGAAAGTGAACCAAAAAATTTTACTAAAAAGAAACGTCTTAAGACCTTTTTCAAAACTGTCAGTGCACTGTGGTGCTCTCAGAGAGTCGGGGAGGGCATTCCACAGACGTGGAGCGGCAGCGCAGAAGGCCCTATCCCCCCTGGTCCTTAGTTTGGTTCTGGGTGTACGGAGAAGGTTTGAGTGAGCGGGTTGTGTTTTGTGGGTTGAGAAGTTCTTTGAGCTAGGTGGGGGTATGTCCATAGATGCATTGGTGTTTAGGGAGGGAAATCTTGTATTGAATCCTGGCCAGTGCAGAGAGTGGAGGATAGGAGTAATATGCTCATGTTTGCGCACTCTCATCAAAACTCTCATTTAAACTATTATTTAGACTTTTACATTGGCATCAGTTTTGTATTAAACTGTTATTTCAGCAGGAACATTAGGCTATTTCTGCAAGCTGCACCAGAAGTGCTGCAGCTATTATTTGTCCTCAAATAATCCTTTGCATTAGCTGCTAGGAAATGATAAAACACTGGAGTTGGTTTAAGACGGCAGCCATCCACTTTGGTCTTAGCCGTTCATTCGTTAATCCAGTCCGACCTAAGGGTAATATTTTGCTGGGCTGTGACTGTTGGAGACTGAAAAGAAATGTGAGAAAACAGGCAAACTTTCAGTCGCAGCCTCACTGAATCCAGACAACAGGACTGCGTGCCTCTGCAGCTCAGTCGAGAAAACTGAGAAATCCCGGTGATTGTTTCAAGACATTTTTAAGTCAAATGCTTTTCGCCAACTAGTCACACTTTGTTTATTCAGAAAGCTATCTACAACAGGTAAGATGTCACCGCTCAGAACCTTTCCACTGAACCCCACCTAAGAATAGCCAAAACATCAGTTGAAACACTTAAGAGGAAATTTATAGATTTTGACATTTAACACCAATAACAGAACTGCTTAGAAAGATGCAGTTTTTTTTAAATAAGATTTCAAGATAGGCTACAAACATGACAGATACAAAAAGGAGTAAGTTACATAAAGAAATATATGTAAAGAAAAGAGAGCGTCAAGTTGACTAGTGGCCTGATCTGAAATGCAAATCTTTACATTTTCCTTTTGTGTGGTTTTATTTTCACGTTTTCCCTCTGCCTGGCACCATATTCATGGCCATCAAACTGCAAGAACATTACTTTAAGGAACAATTAAATGTATTTTATTTCAGAACAAAAGAGCTTTTTTGAAGTGGGTCAGGCTCATCGTGTGCCCTTTACTTTCCAAGCGTCCCACCACTCACTTCCTGAACTCTTTTTTCCACTTCTTCCTGAACAGATCCCTAAGAAACACTGATTATTCCGAGACTTCTCTGTTTAGACAATAAAACAATAATCTCGTGAAGTCAGGGAAGCAGTTCTTGATTCCAGACAAAAAAAAAAAAAAGAAAATCTCGCTGCTGGGATGGAGGATCAGTCGGAGCTGAGCGGGTAACTAAATATTCAAAAACACTACGTAATCCCAGAGTACATTGCTCCACTGCCTGCATTACCTAATCCCATAATCCACCGCGGGGAGGGGCGGGGATAGGGCCGGTTGTCGAGGCAACGTGCGTGTCATTAAGCCAATCCCCGCCTAGTTTATCACCTCCAGCCAATGGGAGGCCGTAGAAATGACATCATTGTTATTTTCAGTGGAGCTATAGCTTTGAGGTGGATAAAGTTCGTCTCCACGTTGGAAGTGATTGAAACTATCAGCCGTTTTCGGGATCTGTTTGTACTTTTAGTTTTAAAACACACAGGAGAGTTCAGGAGACGGGAGCCGAGGAGGAAAACAGAAGCTCGGCGGAGACGGGAGGGATTCGGTTTCGTCGATGAGAAGAAAAGAGGCGAAAGCAAACTTTTCCTGGGACGCGAAGTTGTCAAGTGAGTCGAACTTCAACAATAGACCGTCTCTGCCTCGGGACGTTGGACAGATTGTTACAGCTTTGTGTCAAAAGAGTCAAAAGTGGACTTTTTTTTTTTTCTAGAAGACGTGAACTTCCTGAGAGCGATTAAAACTTTATGTCTGGAAAAATGGAAGCGACGTTCTACGACGAAGCCGCCTCCAACTCTCAGCACGACGGGACGGCTGTGTTCGGCTTCAACCCCAGAACCCTCAAACAGAGCATGACGCTGAACCTGAACGACCCGAAAACCTTCAAACCCCAGCTGGGCGCCAAGGCTCTGGACATCCTGACGTCCCCCGACGTGGGCTTACTGAAGCTGGCCTCCCCGGAGCTGGAGAGGCTGATCATCCAGTCCTGCAACGGGCTCACGACCCCCACCCCGACCCAGTTCCTCTGTCCCAAGAACATCACGGACGAGCAGGAAGGCTTCGCCGAGGGCTTCGTCAGGGCCCTGGCAGAGCTCCACTACCAGCAAATCCCCGGCGCCCACCCGGACGCGCCGACCGGCGTGTCCGGCGCAGGAGGCTGCGAGAGCGGCGGGACCCCCTACAGCTGCACGGTGCGCGCCGAGCCGCCGGAGTACACGAACCTGGCCGCCTTCAGCCGGACCTCCGCGCCTGCCCCCGAGAGGCACGCGAGCTACCCGGCCGCCCCGCAGCCGGACCCGCAGCACCCGCGGCTGCAGGCGCTCAAGGAGGAGCCGCAGACGGTGCCCGAGATGGGCGGCGACACCCCGCCGCTCTCCCCGATCGACATGGAGAGCCAGGAGCGCATCAAGGCGGAGAGGAAGCGCTTGAGGAACCGGGTGGCCGCGTCCAAGTGCCGGAAGAGGAAGCTGGAGAGGATCTCCCGGCTGGAGGACAGGGTGAAGAACCTGAAGAGCCAGAACACAGAGCTGGTGTCGTCTGCTAACGTCCTCCGGGACGAGCTGGCTCTCCTGAAGCAGAAGGTCATGGACCACGTCAACAGCGGCTGTCAGCTCATCCTGACGCAGCAGCTCCAAGCTTACTGAAGACTGACGAGGGCCGGTGCTTCTGGGGGGAGGGGGGGGACCAAACGCGACTTAAAGAGGAGACTTCACAGATCCACTCAGACTGCAGCCTGATTGGCTTGTTTATTGGGCAGAGCAAAAGCCATAAGATGTGTTGTCCAGGCGCACAAAACTCAGAGAAACTTTACTATTTAGTCTTCCACTTCTGTTTTTTTTTTGTATTTGCACATAAAATTACAAACTCACACTTGCATGATAAAGAATGCACCCCGGGACTTGTCCAGCAACTGGTGTGGGATCCAGCTGCAGACCCTGAAGCAGGCTTTGCTCTGATGGGTCATGAACTTGTGCAGCACTGCAGACATCAGCCAACATTTGTACAGAACACTAACAGCTTTAACACCTCCTGGACTCTTTTAATAGGCGTGTGTTTGTTTGGAGAGTTTACTGACAACTGCCTTACTTTCATAAAACTCTTTTTTTTTGTTTGTTTATGTGTGTAACTGTTAGAGCCGAAAGTAACACTTTGTAATATTTGTACGCTGCATTTCGAGCACTTAACTGTGTATATAAAGCAAAAAATAATAAACAAAAAACGCGAGTAATTTTCTTTGTGGCTAATTCAAGAGGAGTGAGCAGACAGTTTGGTGTTGAAGAAGAGGGGCGGACGGGACACGGTGTCTTCTTCGCTGTCAGGAGCTCCTAATGGTTCGCTAATCTGCGCGGACTCCCATTGGCCAGCGATGCGCCCGGAAGTGAGCCGCGGGTGGCCAAATATGGTAATATGTCCTGCTGAATCACTGCTGCTGGTGACTCCTACTAAAGAGGCAGGTTTGTTTACGCGCTAAAAGCGTTTTGAAGTCCACAAAGCATACCTTTGTACACAAATGCATTGTTTTTTAAATTTCTGAACATTTGTTAGTTAAATATTAAAACACTAGAAAGATGAACAAATGTAAATACACTAGAAGAAAAAATAGACTGTATAGCTGCTGAGGATTACCAATATGTAAAAAAATAAATGTGGGACAGTTTGGACATGTTTCAGGAGGAGCTCAGAGGACAGCTGTCCAGCGGACATTAAAGACCCCACAAGTGTTTAAAGCTTGACTGTCAGCTCAGGTTTTAGTCGCACCTGTCTGTAAAGATGGCACACATGCTGGTACACTGATGCCTGAGGCAGAGCTTTCACTTCTTTTTATACAATTATCAGTCTGACTTGAAGTCTAGCACAAAAAATGTAACAAACTAGTTGTTAGTTCGTCACTCCGGTTAGACTGAAACTATTCCTCCAAACTGACACTACTCAAAAAGCCACCTACAACAGGTAAGAAATTATTTGTTCATAACCGTTCCACAAAATCCCACTTCAAAAGATTCCTTTAAAGCTTTTAACTCCAGCAGTTTCTGATCTATCCTTACATGTGCAGTGCTCGTCAACAACCATGTAGGTCATGTAGTTCATTTTTGATTCTGAATTCCTATAAAACAAGAGGGTTTGTCAACAAATGATCATTAACAGTCACTGATGTGCAACATATTTCCAAGAAAAATAAACTTTAATCACTAACTAATGAGAAATCAATATTTACAACAATCGACGCAACACAGCTGCTGCAGCCAAAACAAAAGGCTGTTTGAGTGAGTGAATTAATAAACATCAATACAGCACAAGCAGATCTGAAAACTTATCGTGTGTGATTTAACCTATGTGAATTATCAACTTACTTCTTTAAAATTTGAAAGTCTGTCAATTCTGTCAGATGCCAACCTGGTCCAAACAAACAATGAGCTGAATGCAAAGTTCTAAATAATTTAGCTTTAATAAAGATATTGTTACCAATCATCATTTCCAAATATGTAAAAAACAGGGCTGATTTGCACATCTCTTCCTTGGAGCAGGTCAGGTTTTCAGAATAAGATGCTGAACTGGGAGCAGACCACTCCCTGGAGTTGAACCCGAATTTGTTGCTCAGATATTAAGTCTGTTTTGTCGTAGGGACTTCAGTGCTGCTGTTACACCTTTAAAATTAAACACAGTAAATATTCTAACCAAATTACTTTCTGTTACATGACAAAAGCAACAGAAGTACAACAGTGCTACTTTTCTGCCTGGAAACAGGATTTGTGAAGTCAAAAAGTGGAAATTTTTACTCTTGCCCCAGCTTTCTGAGCAACACAGGTGTGATATTCTGTGTCACAGTTTTTTAAACACACCATTCTTAGTTCATTCGGGTAGCATTTGGTGACAAGGTGAGTCCTTAGGTGTGTGAGCAGTTCTCAGCTGACCAGCACGCCGTCTTTAGCAGCCAGCCGCTGTCTGTGTACGTGATCCTGCTCCAGTTCTTCGTGGCTCGGGTGCCAGAGACGAGACAGGATGCGCTCCATGTTGAGGGCGAACATAGTGTGTGAGGGCATCACACCACAATGAACCTGTAGTACATCAGACAAAGGTTTGAGAGACCATAAGGCTATTATAAATTCAGACAGGATATTTTACCAAAGTAGTAGCTTAGTTAGAAAACTGCTAAAAACAGAATATCCTGTGTCTTCAGACTGCTCTATATCGCCCCACTAATCTTCAAATTAACAATAGTAGTAGGATAAATTGTTAAATTAACTCATCAGAAACACAGAAGATTCAATGTAACTGCTGTTAAATGCCGAAAAAATGGTACACATTTCAATGTCACGAAGATCAGTCTAAAACAGATTCATAAATAAGGAACAAAATCCACAGAACTTTTTTCTCATATCAATCATTAATGTGTCCTTAGATTTGTGAACAGCTGCCAACTACCACGTGTGTTTGTTTACCTACAGAAACACCCGAAGCGACTGAGTATAGGTCAACAATGGCGATGTCCATAGAAGAGCCGTTTGGGATGGAAAAGTCCAACAAGTTTGATGTACTGGTATTAATGCTCAGATTTATTGAGTACAGTATCCAGATAGTTTTTTTTAAACAATCTAAACTGAAATAAGACTTGAAAACTGGGTGCATCTGTATATGCAGATGAAGCCACAGGTATCAGACTCATTCAGGATGATGACGAATCCGCACAGCGGAGAAAAGTTGGGCGGCTGGTGCTTTGGTGAGCTGCAACAACCTGGAGCTGAACATGCTCAGGACTGTGAAGATGACAGTAGATCTCAAGAGACACCTCATTCACTGCTCCCCCTCACCATACCCAGCAGCCCCGTGTCACCCATGGACACAGGGCTGCTCGGCAATCAAGCTTGTCCAGTTCTGCCATATCTGCTTACCTACACAAACTACAGCCAGCCTATTGGAGGTCAATCACGTGATTCAAGTTTCCAAATGGTTCTTGGCAGATTCAGCAGAGTGCTTTGTTTACACTGAGCGCATACCTACTTTTCCAAACTTGCAGATCAATACATGAGGAAATTTACTGGAGTAAACTCTTTCAAACTGCACCATTTGATATACACTGCTCTAAAAAATAAAGGGAACACCTAAACAAAACAATGTAACTCCAAATCAGTCACACCTTTGTGAAATCAATGTCACCAGTTAGGTAGTAACACTTA
>JAOXNZ010000092.1:20373102-20400214 GCA_028566095.1 Kryptolebias brasiliensis
TCTCTCATAGTATTTCTGATCCCCATATATATATATATTTATTTATTTTTTTAAATCTATTTATTTAATTTTATTTTCCTCTTCATTGTGTTAGGTCTTTGTAAAATTATTTCATGTCCTACTATTCAAGCGACTCCTTTCTTATTCCTGTGCAGATCTTGTCTTGTCAGTTAATAATTGTAACTGTTATTGAAAATTCAAAAATAAAGTATTCTAAAAAAAACAAAAAAAAAGAATCCTTGAGGCTGAACTCAACCAACATAGTGTTTTGTATATGCCTGTGTGGAACAAGGAAGATACTTGAATACTGCCTTGATTCTTTCCCTCAAAGTTTTCATACATCTTGGCTGGCCTCGGACAAATTCAGGCTTTATTCTTGTTGATTCTGAAGTTTTTGTAGTTTGTAAAGATAATGTTTTCCACAACCAGATCAATTTGAGCAAGCTCGGCAGTGGTTCTCCATTTTAACTATGGAAATTGGTGCTCTTAAGGCAGTCATTTTACTGAGCTGCAACTGTTGGAGAATAGCTGGTGACTCGAAACTACGAGAAAAAAAGGCTAATTTTCACTTGCAGTCTCAACGTTTTGAATGACCAGTTCTTAAAAATCCTGGCCCATTTTCACGTGCATAGCTAGCAAAACTGCATTCTTGGCCATGCACATTATTTTGTTGTCCAAATCACACCCATCTTGGCTCATTTTGTTCCCACCTCGGCAGCCGCCCCCACATTTATGATTTAATCAGCTGGAGTACGCTTTTGACATGAAGGCAGATTTGGACCACGTTTTCAATAATAATTTTTCATGAGTGTGGATTTTAGATCTAGATATCAGCCTTAGATGTTTTCTGTCAAAGCAGAGCTCCTGTGCAGGTCTAGTGCTCGGGAAACGGGCTGGAAATGCCTGTGACAAAATTCATATAGATTGGAGAGGCCCATGAAGACTTTGCAACTATTGAGAGGGGAACAAATGCTGCACAAAATTGTTTAACATGTTCCAAAGTCAAATGACAGGGTTGAGCGCCTCCATGTTCCTCTGGGAGTCACCAAGGAAGTTGAGAACTGTGCAAAAGGCGCAAGACATTTTGGAGACATTCAGGCGACTCCCTCCTGAGTGCTGTTTCCCAACCACTCACAGCCCAACTAGATACCACTTTTCAGTTAAAAGAGAGTTAGACAGGACTTGAACACTCGTGTCTTTGTCTTTCCTATGCCTCCAATATGGCCGATACCCAATTTGATGACATCACGTGAAAGCACTCTATAGGAAACAAACACACACTCCTACCTGGTGTGGAAACAATGATCTGGCACCGTGTGAGGATGGCCAAGAGAAAGTCGTTGTGAACGTGGACTATAGGAGAAAAAAGAGGGATATGAAACACAAGACAAGTTTCTGAGAAAACATCAGAAAGCAGAGCAGCTTTTCCTGAACACCAACCATTTTCTTGTGGTAACAGTCGACGTGCTTCAATGTCAAACTCCTCCTTGCTGATCTTTTGTTTGAACCATAACTTCAGGTTTGCCCAGTAACTGTATGGGGGCAACAAACAGTAAACGTCATAACAATACTAACTCTGTCAACACATTTCAAGTTCTTCTCTACTTTTTCTCTCATGCTTTAACATTTTCTCACGAATAGAAGTATCATCTGCCTCGCTTTTCTTTTATCCTCTTCTTAATTCTTTAATTAGGCGGTGATGAATTGCCTAATATAGTTTTTTTTCCCCCCAAGCTAATGTAGTTAAAATAAACTATTGAATTTATATGTAATGCGAGTGACACATCTCACATTTATTAAGTGACGCAACACACGGACGGCACATACAGGACACAGAAACAGGGAAAAGTTGGGTAATATTAGCCAAACATTAGCCACTGCTAGCTAGGTAGAAGCTAGTTTCTACAAACAGTCTGGATAACTGACAATTATTTTAAGATTTTTGGAAGCAAAAACGGGAAACTTCAACAGCACGCAGAGAAAACACATCTGAAGCCTGTTTGTCTTACTGCTTCACATTGTCGCCGACCGCATCTGTTAAATTTTTCTTTGCAATCTCAAGCTCGCTCGCGTGAGCCGCCATCGTGCCATGAACGCACAGGAAGTACGTCATCAGCGAGCAACGTTTTTTTTCTTTTTGCTTTATTGAGCAATTACAAAAAAACAAACAGTCATGGTGCATTAAAATATGCATTTCACCTCTTTTAAACCATTTAATCAGCGGAGAGCCAGGAAATTTGAAAAGCTCCAAGACTTTAAACTTTGATCTAAATTATTCTGAGGATAGATAAGTATCATTAATTGTTTTAGTTGAACCTCTTTCATTTTGAGTGACATTGGAAATCGAGAAACAATGAAATTTATATTGCTAGTGGTCATGTTTTAACACTATCAACAAAAATCAAAATTCCTTTAAACCAAAATAGGGGAAATGTGCTTTTTGCTCCTATATTCTCTTAACACTTTGTCTAACAAGTTGACATAATCAATACTTTGAGTGAAGAAACTTTCTTCAGATTAGATTTAGATTAAATTAAAAGCATAGGTGTGACAACAAATACTACCACTAGATGGCGCGGTTGCGCGTATAACACCAAAGGTTTTTAAAACTTGGTGAGGCTGTGGAAGCGAGGAAGTCAAAGTTAGTTCTCAAAAGAAAACAACAACCACTTTTTAAAGTAGTAAACTAATAGATACATTATAAAAGACTATCTACTGCGACCAATTAGCGTTTTTCATTCAGCAGTATGTGGTTGTTATAGCTTACTTCTTAAAGGAATATTTTGGCCATTTTGAAGTGGGGTTCTGTGTAAAAGCTAAAAATGACTAGTCAAATGCAAGTAAAACCAAACTGGGTTACTGTTGTCTTCTTGAAACAGATCCAATCTCCAAAACTGTTATATTATTTCAATTGATCATGCAGATAATACTGTATGAACCTTACAGTGTTGTCAGTAAAATCTTGATAACTGAAGATGTTTTAAGACAACAATAATCCCTTTAGAAAAGGATCAGATGAGCTAATAATGGCTTATCTTATATGACCCACTTCCAAAGCAAATTTTGCCATCTTAAAACAACTCCAATTTTTAATATTTTTATAAACTATTGACCTGAAATTGTTGCGTTTCAACTAGCTGTGTCAATCCACTCAGACTTGGACTTAATCTCTATTTTTCCACAATGATGTTTAAAAAGCCATCTACAACTGGTAATATTTTATAACGTTTTGCACATAACAACATTTAAAATGGCTCAAACATCCTTTAAAGTTTGCACCTAAAATCAAAGGTGATTCATTTTAATTGCCTAAATGTAAAATGGGAACACTTTCTTTTTTTTCTTTTTTTTTTTGGCTTCATCTTAGGGAACCTTTACTGTTTTAGACAATGAAAACCTCTGGTTTAAATGCTGAAATCCAGTTCACTTGTTGCAGATGAGCTGATCAAAATGGGTAATTAGACTTTTTTTTTTTGTCTTGACACCCCTTACCAAAGTGTCAGGACACGTCACTTAAGTCAAAGTGCATTTTGATCCCAAATAGGAGGTCAGTTACAGCTTCTCGAAACCTGCATCAAATTAATCCGACATATGTTTTAAAACTAATTACCACTCCTTGTTAGTGTTAGATCATATAGACAAATGCTGGCTCTTCTGTGTATAAATATATATTGCTTCTGGATTCATGTGCAAAGACGATCATTGTTTCTTTTGTTTTCTGATTTTATAACTTAGTTACCATAAAAGAAACCTCAACATCTGCCACTAATTGTAATAGAATTAAAGGAAGCTTTTTGTCAGAATATTTGTATAACGTCACATTCTAACCACAGCAAAATCCTGCCTCATTCAAAGGTTAATCAGACCTTCAGCTATGTTGGAATGCAGCAGCAAAAACATACGTCTTTAAATAGATTCTTTTTCTATCATAAAGTTACCAGTTTTACTTAGAGTCCTACAGCTCCTCAAGACTGAATGTAAAGCATTTCTGTGGCTTCTTTTCCTTTGTGGCCCCTCGGGCTCATACTCCTCTCAAGAACTTTCAGGCTGGGAGGCCCATTTGTTTTTCTCTGTTTTAGTGATGGTATGAAAACAGTTGAGTAGTCAGGGTGATCGCTCCCTTGGCTCTGTCTCCCCAGGCGATCATGAAGCCTTAAACAGAACGCCATGACTCACGCCATTCATCACAATAAGTAGAATCCCATCATCAGAACGCATGCAGCTAAGGGCCTGTTTGTGGGTTCTCCCTTCAGTGAGTAACGCTGACTCTGCAGTGTTTCGAGGTCATACTTCTTGACAGCGGTGATCTCTCTGATCGTGTGAAAGGTTTCCAGGTTTTTTAGTGTAGAATTAAACAAGCGTTCCATTCCAACCACGTTAACAATGAAAACCATCTGAGATTTTGATCATTAATGAATAAATTTAAACACTAAATGTCTGTTAATGAGCTGCGGTAATTCACTGAGCCAGTGGCTCAAATGTCTCCCCGCTTATATCACTGGTTCACTTATATAAGAACCCCGACAAACAGCCAATAAAATAAATCAAATTTTTGTCAAATCCGCACATTTATGTGTACCTTACAGCTAAATTAAACTTCACTTTACTATAATTATTAAAGCAGCAAGGGGAGTCGAAACTGCAGCCTTCTGCAGTAAAATGAGCCTTTCTCACACCCTCCAAGTGGTCTTTCACCTTAAACAAGTGTCTCTTCTTTACTCAAAAGGCTTTTTTAGAACCAGAATTAATTATGACGCTCTTTCCCCATCCTCGTCATGGCAAATATTTTGTTGTGTTGCTTATTTTTAAAGAAAACAGCTCCAAATCCTGTGTGTTGATGTGCTGTTTGACACTGACTGAGCTAATGAGTCACTTTCACGAACATTCCCCCAAACAGCAGATCTTTTCTAAGTGTCCTGACGTCTTCCAAGCCTTGTGGTAAAGTCTGTAGACAGCAAAGCTTCACTCTGTGACAAGGAGGGCTTTCAGCTCTGAAATCGGCAATGTTTCTCAGAGAAACACACAGCATCAGCGCTTGGCCATCCCGGTTGTTGACCTTGTGTTTGAGGTGGTGAGTGTGGTCCCCTTGATGATGCCAAGGATGTCACCTTCACTCATCCAGCATCTGACTGCACAGGAGTTTGGTTTTTGTGGGCAAATCATTCATTTCCATGTGCCCCCGAGGCTACATAAAATGTGAGAGTTCAGTGTTTGGTGGGTAAAGTTGTTGGAAAATTGAACTGACTGCTTCGGTAGTGGTGGAGCAACCTGAAGCGGCTGGCCTTTGGGTGGTAAGCAACATTTTACGAGCAGATTTGTGGCATAAAGGTGGCCACTCTCATTTTTAATCCTGTTCAAAGTTGCGTGGGGTTCGTTCATTTCGAGACCAACACAGACACACACAAGACAAACAAACGTGCACACACTTACACCTCAGAACAATTTACAATCTCCAGTTCAACTAACATGTTTGTTTTTGGACTGTGGGAGGAAACCGGAGTGCCTGGAGAGAACCCATGGGAAGAACATGCAAATTCTACAAAAAAAAAAGAAGGTCAAAATAGAGACTTTCTTGCTGTGAGGCGACAGTGTAAACCACCACACCAACATGCAACACAAGAAGCCAGCTGTTCTTCATCTTCTCTAGGTGAGAAACATTATACTGAATTTAAACACATGCTCCTATTAGTATACAGAGTTGAACAAACAAAATATTAAATGGACAAAGAAGTGTAGGATTAAAGAACAAATTTGCTTAAATGGGTACAACACAGTTCTTCAAAGAATGTCTGAGCAATTGGACAAAATATGAAATACTCCCTTTGGGTCGGGGTTTAGATTTTGCCTCAAGTGGAGGAGTTCAAGTATCTGTCAGTCTTGTTCACAAGTAATGATAGGATTGAGAGGGAGCTGGATCAACACATTGGGGCCTTGTCAGCAGTAATGACAGTGTTGACCTGGTCTGTTGTGGTGAAGAAGGAGCTGAGCTGAAATGCAAAGTGCTTGATTTACTGGTTCATGAGGTTTGGATCATGACCAAAGGGATGAGACCCCGGATACAAATGGCTGAAATGAGCTTCTTTCGTAGGGTGGCCGGGCTCAGCCATAGAGATAAAGTGAGGAGCTGCATCATCCGGAGGCAGCTTGGAGTAGAGCTGCTGCTCCTTAACATTGAAAAGAGTCAGCTGAGATGCCTCCTGGTTACCTGGTAAACCCAGATATCTCTCTTTCCAGCAACACTCTCCAGCTCCTTGTGGTAGATCCCAAGGTGTCCCCAGCCCAGAGAAGATATATAATCCCTCCAGTGTGTTCTGGGTTTGCCCCAAGTTCTCCTCCCAGTAGGACACACCCAAAAAAGACTCTAATGTAGAGGAGCAGCAGCTCCAATCTGATGTCCCACCAGATGACGAAGCTCCTCATCTACAAGAGCCTGGCTACACAGAGGGAGCTCATTTTCGCCACTTGCATCCATAATCTCACTCGTGTTCATGATCCATACCTCATGACAGTTGGGGAGTCTTGCGATGTAGATGGACCAGTAAATCGAGAGCTTCACTTTTCAGCTCAGCTGATTTTTTTTTACTATGACAGATTTTAGAAATCCCACTGCAAAAAGCAGGGATGAGACCCTGAGGTTCCCAAACCAGACACCCTCCTCTCCACAACTGAGCCTTGAGATCCTGTCTATGAACACCACGCACAGAATCAGAGGCAAGGGCCTGAGAATGTGGATGTAGCTCTTGCTTTGGTTACACAGGGACCTGATAGCCCTTAAAAGTGACCCCAGTACTCCTTACTCTCTCAGCACCTCCCACCAAATCCCTCAGGGGAGACACAGTCATAAGCCTTCTTCAAATCCAGGAAACACATGTGGACTGGACAGAAAACCGTTTATGACCCTTTTATCAACTCTGCAAATCAGCATAAAAAAAAAAAATAAAACTTTGACATTAATCTTAAAAGTTACAGATGACTTCCTGCAATTCTTTATAAGCACCGACCAAAACGTCAGCCTTTTCCCTCAAGCCCAAATCCTACCTTTGTAAACACATGTGGTCATACATACAGTAAGTCTTTTAGTCTTTGAGCTTTTCACAAAGTGGTAAAGTCTTGTAGATTAATATCAACATGCATACAAAAACATTAATTCATTAATGGAAATTTTACTTACGGTTAAAGTCTGACGATTAAGATACAAAGAAAAAGTTTTCTGTTGAACAGTAAAATTGGAATTTTAGAGAATACCTTCACATTTACATCTATAGAGAGTTTTGGTGTCTGAAAAAAGCATCAATGATGAGACACAGACAAATACAATAGTCTAGACTGGCACACTCATGTGCAGTTGTTAGAGATTAAAAAACAGGTCACGCACAAAAGTCAGCACAAAAAAAGCTCTATTGACACTTCCTGTACATGTGACTCATGTGCTGTTTTGTGTCTGGTTTTTTGAAAAAGATTGCTCTGCCAAGCATTGTGAGTCACTGTTTTCCACTTTTATTGCTCATTATTTTTTAAGAAAATTATGGTTTTCTTTATTAGTTGTTGTCTTTTTTCCATGTCCATAAACATGTTTGTGTGTCTAGCTGGGTCTAGCTGGGTCTGTCTGACCAGTAGTGCTACTGGGTTTTGATACTTTATTAGACTTTTTAAGGAGTTGGGTGTGGAACCCTCTACGTTAAAAAAAGCACAATATACAAGTCTGTTTTCAGATATACTTGTCTTTTATGGAGAGCTATTGTTGACCATGAACCCTACAGTTTAAGTCTTTCCCCCTCTGACTTCTAAAAGGATGTCCATCCATAGCAGTGACTACAGAGTGAAGTTACCCATTACTTTGTTAGTGAAAGACATTTTTACAAAAAACAGAGTTTGAGCACTTTGTACGGAAATAATGTAGGTTTTTCCTGAACACAAACAAGATTGGGTTTTAGGTGAAAAAAAAAACTTGGAAAATTGGACTGATTCCATCCCAGTTCATCCCCTCCTCCCGTCTCTCTTTCTTTCTTTCTCCATCCTGTCTTTTTTTTTTTTTTTCAGAAATGTGTTTCTCGTTGTCTATCCCAGCACTTAAACCTCTCAATGCGCCTGGTAGGCACATTTTTTTGTGCTCAAAAACCACTCAAAGCTAGACTTAGTTTGACTCTTTTTTCCTCTCGACAATGCTTGCATTTCCTAGAGTCACGCCAAACTTTTAATCAAAGTCCAAAATGAGAAAAACACACAAGAGCAATTTTCATATGAGCCAGCACACTTTGAGAATGATTGGCCTATTTACAGTGGAGGAAAGAGGTCCTATTTTCTATAGGATCATTTACTGCTCCCTCAGGACACCTGGCCCTTTCCACTGTTCGGATAACTTAATTATACACATATATTATACTTTCTGGTCATCTGCACTAAGACAAAGTAATATAACGTGCAGTATAAAGGTTGATTTAAGAGTAGGGTTCTAAAGCAAAAACACCACTGTTTTTGTGCAATCAAGTGGAACTGTGGTGCTTTAGAACTGAAACAGAGCACAAAGCATACAGCACTTACATGTATATAGGTATTAATAAAAAAGGGTTTTTAAGCTCCAACACCTATAACAAAGTAAATAACAAAACAATGAGTGCTTGCACTAGACATTTACCTTTGTGAGGTAGGAGAAGCTGCTTTTAGATCCTGTGATATTAGTGCCAATGAAGTAAAATATACATATTGGCCACTTGGAAGTGAGGTTCAGTGAAAAAGTTATGAACAATTAACATCTTACCTTTTTTCAGATAGCTCTTTGAACGACTTCAGTTTGTAGAAATAGTTTAAATTCAACAGAACTGATGAGCTAACAAGAACAGTCCAAACCCAAGAAAACCAAAGTGGTTGCTGCCAACTAAAAACAATTCCAATTGTAACATTTCATAAACATTTACGCTGCTTTAAATTTTTTATTACATAGTTATTTAGATGGAATTATGTGGTTATTTGCATGTACAGTAGCTGTAGCATTTCTGGTAAAGCCTGGAGCATTTGCGGCAGAAATATCATAGTAGTTCCATCAAAACAATCAACACGCTCCATTTGTAGCATATTGACAAGCTAATAATGGCTTATCTAAAGTGACTTTCACACAGGAACAATAGTTGTTAATATCCAAAAGTTTTTGTTTTTTTTATTGTTGTAGCCTTGTGTTCACACAGAAATTGTATTTTAGGAGCCCCAAAATGATATTTTCTGAAAATGGGTTTTAGAGTGAAAACATCTTCAAACGCCACTCTTGTATTTTTGTGTAAACAGCCTAAATATAACCTTTAAAAAACAATGATGTCATAGCTCCACCTCAAATCTAACCTATGATCCAAGGCCTGACCAAACCTACTTTTAATGTAGATGTTGTTGTCCTAAAACAACTCTAACCCATAAAATTTCATTGTGGTTTATGCAAACACCATTATTAAAACTTTGTAAAAGTTTATAAAATAGCTTTTGCTAGCAGACTAGCAGTTAGCTCAACACTCCTGTTAGACTTTAACTCCTGTTTCTCCAAATCAACAGTGTCCAAAGAGCTATCTACAACAGGTGAAATATTAAATGTTTACAAAATTTCCACAGAAACCCACATCAAGAAGGCCAAAATATCCCTTTAAGTGGCACCTGCTCTGTGTGTGTTAATACAATGAGAAGAGAAGATCATTCTTTATCAGGGCGTCTATATCAACATATCAGCTGCAGTGTCTTTCATTGTCCTTTACCTCTAACATATTCCTTTTTCACTGAGCTTTTTTTTGGTATTTTTTCTATAAAAATTAATATGCCCTAAATTCCCTTATGTGTGTCTGTCACTGGAGGCAGTCCAGCTCATTAACTGTTGGTCGGTCACTTTTCAGCAGAGGTGATGCTCCGTCTCTGGATCAACCAGTTACTGGTAACGTAGAAAGAAAATTTAAGCATCCGTCTTAAACTTGGCCTGGCCTCCTGTTGACTAGTCTGGTTCACAGCAGCCTCAGTCTATAGGTCTGATCATCATACGGACAGCCTTCATGGAGTAGAAACCTCCACCATAGTCAGCCCAGAACATTCCGTCTTGAAATTTGCTGCGGTAGACACCTCCGGTGTACCAGACACCATTAAGATTGGCTTGGCCACAAGCATTGTACCACCAGCCTCCTTTATGGAAATGGGCACAGTTACCTGTTATAGTGAAGAAAAAGGATGTTAACCTCAACAAACTGTTGTTTTTTTTAACAGAAAGAACATTTTAAAGCTGATCCTTTAGACTTTTAATTGCAAACATGGTCAATACCGAATCAAGCTGCTCCTTTTCTACATGTGTGACAAAATGCATAACCTCCAAAATAACAGCAACATTCTTCTTCTGCATTATTGCCTTCAGTTTCTAGACCAGTTCAAACTGGAGAGTATAAAGTCAAAAATTTTTTTTACAAGTCATACTTGACTGATTGTTTTTCACAGAGTCAAATGAAATTTGGAAAAAATCATCAGTTGTTTATATACTTTAACTAGCAAACAATATACCTGTCACCTTGTGGGCATCGACTTGCTCACACTGACGAAAGAAAAACTGGTAAAGGTCACAAGTCTGGGTGAGTGATCACTATTTATTTTCCAAAGGAAGTTCATGCATTGCTTTAGGCTTTGTGGGATTTCAGGCCACCAGGGACCAACCAGCTTGGACTTTACATCACTACATTCAGGGTCTGTCTGAAATCTACAAGTCTGAAAAAACGAAGTAGAACTGCACTGTTCCTCTGCTTTACAGAATAAATAACCCTGTGTCCCTGCTGGGTCGCTGTGTTAAAGACAAGCAATTTGCAAATTGATTGTTATCAGAAATGAAAATATCAATAACTTTGATGAAAGAGTGTTTGTGAATCAGTGATCACTGTATTAAGTGACGAATGTTCCTGCAGGGATTTTCACCACACATTGCAACTGTTTTTAAGGGAAAGATCAGATCTTTTGAAGTGAAGTTCTGTGGAAGGATTGTGAACACAAAATATCTTACCCGTTGTAGATAGCTCTTTGAACGACCTCAGTTTGGAGAAACAGAGAGTAAATCTGACTGGATTGACAAGCTAACAGCTACTCCAAGGAGGACCAAGACCAAAATTGATTGCTGTTGTCTTAAAACAACTTCAGTCTCAAAAACCTTGTAGTGGTTTATGCGGACACCTTTTACATTGCTGACAATTTTGCCTTACAGGGTTATTTTCATAGTATTCTTGGGTACTTTGCAGGTGTAATTACTCATAGCGGCAATCTGTAGTAGCTTCAGTTCAACCTGGGAACTTCCCAGTAGAAATGTGGTGATTTTTCTGCTAGAATTACCATGTAAAAAATATTGACAGTGGTGTAAAGGTTTTTAGAATTAAACCACTATAAAATTTTGAGTTGTTTTAAGATGACAACAATTCACTTTGGTCTTGGCCCCACTCAGACTAGTCCTCAGCTTGTCAATTTGGTCAGAATTAAACTCTAGTTTTGCAAAATGACATTGTCCAAACATATATTTACAGAAGGTAAGATATTAATTGTTCATAACCATTCTACAGAACCTCATTTAAACTATTCCTTTAATATACTGTAGGTCTGCCTTCCTACATATTCATGGCTGTATCGTTCTGTTTTGGCTCAATGATGGCTCAAACATTTACTTCAAAATTAAAACAAAATATCTATATTTCCATGCAGAAAGGACCCTAGCATCACTTACCTGAGAAGGCGTCTTTGTCTCGGTCCAAGGTGGTGAACTGTTTGCCGTTGTGGCTGCTGAGTGAATCCCCAGCGTTGCCCTGGTAGGTGCCGAGCCTGAGGCGGTAGCCCTCGCTCTCTGGCTCCAGGTGGAAGCTGCTGTACTGCGCGTAGACCTTCTTGTCCATCCAGTCCTCCATCTCCACCAGGAGCTTGTAGTCTCCCTGCCTTCCTAATTTGTAGATGGCTTCCAGACCGAGCCAGTACTCCCCATCTATGTTGCCAAAGCCACTCTGGATCAAAGGAAAATGAAAGGGAAGGCTTCAATGAGATTACAGAAAATAACGCATGTTGTTTTTCATTTGATCCCCTGAGGAGTTTAGAAACGCAAGCATTATTTAGGAACAAAAAAGCTCTCTTTGAAGAGGCTGTGGGATTGCTGGTAGAAAAAAATGAGAAATGTCTTTTTGACGATGTTTTGGTCATGCTTCTGTAATTCAGAAATACTTCAAAAGAAAAAAAAAAAAACAGTGTGGAAAAAAGACCGCCACCCTGTGTCGTAATGCTGGGTTTTGTCTTCCCGTGCATGTTTGTTTGTTTCTTTCTCCCTGCTCAGCTGGTTCCACTCAGTCTATTAGCACACCTGTCTCTGTTTTGTAATCATTCCTTCGGTGTATATGTACGGCTGGTTTTCTTTTTGCTCTTTGTCAGATCCTCCCATTTGTTTCCACCATGTCAAGTCTTGTTATTTTCCCCTGGATTTCTGTATTTTGGTTTATTAAAGCTTCAGGTTCTGCGCCCAAATCTGCCTCCTGCTCTTCTGCATTCGAGTCCAACAGCACATAACTCCACGACACTCTGCCCATAAAATTCCTGAGAAAGCTACGTTGGAAGTTAATGCCAGAAATCTCTCTTCAGGATGTTTTTAGTGACACCCCACAGATCTTTTGAATCAATAACCATGAGCCATCTATGAGCCTGAGGCTTACAAACACTTCATTTGGTGGAGAGCGTTGAGGTTTCTGAATGTGGATCGGTTGTGTGAGCCAGCAGATGACGAAGGACGTAAGATTTCAGTATAGGTGCTCCTCTGTGGTGCTATGTGTATATAGTAGCCTTGTGGTAGAGTTCAGAGACAAATAGCACCAAAGAGCGCAATTTAGCTGCCATTTTCACATGTAGGAGTCTGGTCGGACTGAATGGAAGACTGGATTTATGCCAACAGCAGTATGCTCCTCTCGTTCACATAAATTTGATGAGACAGCTCTATATGATGTGGTGTAGTAAGCCAATCAACCATCCATCTTGGAAGGTTCCATAGCAGAAGCGGTTTTGGAAAAAAATCCTTTCTTATTAAGCTGTGGAACAAACGTTTGTAGTGGGGCATCTAATATTTCATAATGGGATTCACAAACCGTTATGTTTTAGAGTAAGAGAAAGCACAAGAGTTCAAGCTTCATGACAATTATCTCGAAGACCCAAGATGGTTTCTCCAGAAAGGTTGTATAACAGCACCACTGTTGTTTTTGGATGAGCCAAGTATTCAGAAGTTGGCCGAAGAAAGAAGAGATTAAAAAGACAAGCAGGGGGAGGAAGTGACATTGTCATCACCTTGTAGTTATCCCAGTTTCGGAAGAAGTTAACTGATCCGTCTCTTCTGCTTTGGATAACAGTCCAACCCCCGTTGTCTATGTCCTGTTCACACCAGGCCTGCGCTGGCCTCTCTGCTTCGTCAGGTTTGATCAGGTACATGCCGCTGGCGCTGTGGCCGGCCTCCTGGGCTTCCAGGCAGTCTCTGAATGGGCCTGAAAGAAATCAGAAGGCAGACGGGCAGGCAGTGAAAAACAGGGTCCAGCTGGAAAATGGACCACATAATAAACAGTAGACCGTCTGGATTGTATCATTAGACTTGTGTAGGAACTTTGTAAATCATGGCAAACAGTGACAATACAGCTTAAACAAAGAAAAGAATAATAAGCTTGAAAGCTAAAAAACCTAAAGGTACGTTGACAATAAATTTAAGCTAGGTTAATGAGCTTTCAACAGGACTTTTATAAGCTAATTAAATTTAGGATGCCAGTGCAAAACCATTTGGCAACATTTCTGACTATATTCTGTTGGTTTTTTTCTTCTTATTGTTGATCCATTTCTGTCACAATTTCCGATTTGCTACTCCTCCAGCTTTAGAAAACCTCATACAAAAAATACATCAAACTTGCAGCTCGATCCAGAATAATGTGGCAACCTTTAGCTGCAGTAAATTGTATGTCATTGATTAGATTCCCACAAAACTGGGAAGATTTTCTAGTTACACAACAATGGGATTTTGGTGAAATGAGTGACAAGCTCTATAGCTTAGGAGCAGAAGCATCATTCAACATTTAAATGAGTTATGGAAAGTTTTGAAACGTTGGCATGTAATGCAGTGGGCAATATGTATTTTTTTGAGGAATATTAGTTTCAATAATGAATATGAATTTAGGAGTGGACAGGACAGGCTTCAATTAGTTGAGCTGTGACTGTGTTGTTCTCAATCAGTAAAATAACCTGTAAATAATATAAAGAAAAAGAACAAAGTTGGCCTATATCAGAAGGTGATTCCTTAACTTCCACATTGGTGTATTTTTCAAATAGCCTATGTATGACAACAGCATAATAAAATTCCTGAAATTCTGTTATGGCTTTTGGTTTTGGTGTGCCGACCCAAGATTAACAGCAGCCCCCATCTGGCCTCCTCTTTGAAAACTTTCTGGAGGCGCCCCTGGTTTTATGATTTTTTAAGCTTTTATTACAGAGTGTTTAACTTAGTATGATGATGTCAAACATAAACTTTTTAGCTGTCTAAAACTTTCCAAAATCTTTACAAACAACTCTTCTTTTACTCTCACAGTCTTCACACCCCGTGTGTCTCACACTGCTGTAGGACTTATAATATTCTCTTAAATCCCCCCAGAGTGCAGAGTGCACATATCCAAACTCTCATGGACTGCTTATATCTAAGCTCAGAATTTTCTCTTCAAAACTGGAAGTGATTTTTAAAATGTTTTTATTTGTCCTACCTCTCACAGAAAACACTGTAGACACATAAAAGTAAGATGAGTGACAAACCGCTTACTGTTCCAAAGTTTTCTCAGTACAGCTTGTATTGTTTTACAATGTTTGAGGCTACTCTGCATTTCTGTCCGCCTGTTTAATAAGAGTGCTGTCAGGGAGTGAGAAACAGAGGTGTGTGGTTACCATGGTGACCCTAATGGGCCATTAGCAGCAGCTTCGCATTTCCTTTGAGCTTGGTTCAGCAGCACTTTTTACTTTTTATACAGTTTACATCCAAAACGTCAGCATTCTGTCAGATTAGATTATTACTAAAGGAAGTCTTAAAATTCTGTTGGGCTTTAGAGAAGAAAGTTGATGGATGTCGCAATTGTGGGCAGTAGCTGGACTTGTGGACTTCAAACTTTCTTCAGACGTTTTTTTGGAATTTTGAGGAAAAATTTAAAATAGATGAAATAGAGGGCAATAGAAGGCAATGGAAATAGAGGGCATCAAAACTAATTCCTGAAAGGAAACAAACAAAAAATACATAAATAAACTTATAAGAAGGTTATAGCTTTAACTCTGTGTCTGTCCTGCAGCTAGCTTGAAGTCTCTATGGTGTAATTCCTCCAGTTTCTTCAGTCTACAGTTTTAAGCCTTTTTCTAATGTACCTCTTTCTACAGCCTAAAATAGTTTCTAGTTAAATGTACAGAGTTTATGAGAATACAAAAGCACTGTATGGCTATATGTGAATGGGTGATTGTAGCTTGTACTGTAAAGCTCTTTGAGTATTGAACAAGCAGACTCAAAGCGGTCCATTTACTATTTATCACATGTATCTGCTGTAGATCTGCAAAATTACACTTCTTCACTGTATCCTCTGAGGACATGCAGATGAAGTCACTTTAATAAGAAATGACTTTCTCTCATTTTTGGTCAAATAACTAAAAATAGACTGATACATGAAGCAGTGTGCAGTGAGTTTATTAAAAATTAGCCTATGTGATAACTATGGAATAATATTAATGTGAAGAAATCTGTTTTTTTAAGAAAAAAAAAATATTTTCACTTGATTTTAAGTTGTCTGTTATGCCGGCCTGGACTTTGTCAACAGCTCACGCAATGGAACAGTCTTGCAAAGGATCATTTCCCTACATAGATCTCCTGAAATCCTTCACACTTTATTTTTCTTGGGCAGGGTAGTCTGGGTTTGTCAGGAAATTCTGTTGATGAGCAAAATCCAGCTGGTCAGGGGTTACTTTGCTTTTCTCCAAGTTCCCTGCCTCGTTTCAGACATCATGGAAATACAACATTTGTATTTCCATCCTGGTCTGAGTTCTTTCTGTTGAGCGTGGAGCAGAGTTCCTGCTGATCTTTAACCTTTAAAATGAGGTCATTGGCACATCTGTAGCTGTACTAAAAGTCAAAGAGTGTTGTGTTGTTATGGTTGGCCTGCAATTATGACTGCTCTACATTTTACCATGACTATTGTGGCTTTGACTGTTTCACTGAATTGAGGAATAAATGAAAAGAAACTGCATCTCAGACAGATTTAAGGGTGCCAATGCATAAGCAATAAAGCACTCTTATTATTAATCTCTTCATAAATTTGTTCTGTATCTTGTTGCACAGCTTTGAAATGAAACATGCAAATTATACACCAAAACATGTGGCTTGATTGGGGAAAAGTGTGGTATGACTTTTAGTAGTAGTGGTATGTTGCAAAACGTAGACAAAATTTGCAAAAATAAAAAGTGTGAGGAAAAAAGTAATGGCAATCAATGGGATTTTGGCAGAACACATGAGAAGACAGATAGTTTTGGAGCTCTACATCTCAGACAGACTTCACAGTAGAAACATAATTCAAAGTTTAAATGAGTCACAGAAGGTTCGACTCATGTGTCTGAACTGGCATTTCAATACCTTTTATGATTTTTACATAATTACAGTTTTTTAGGTTGGCAGATAGGTCTTCTCTCAGCCAGTGTGTCTCTACTGGTGTAAGACTTATGGTTTTCTCTCAAATCCCACCAAAATGCAGAGTGCAGACCCAATCTTCCATAGACCTCAATTATATTTTATTTATATATTTTTAGCTTATTTTCTTTAAAACTGGAAGTGAAGAGTCTTTTTAACTTGTCTCCTATATACAAATGTAGGAGATATGACAAATTAAAAAGACCCTAAAAATTTACAAGTGTGACCATCAAAGTCTTCAAGAATCTTTAAGATTCAACTTGTAGTTTTTGCACAGCAACTGTTTATTTAAGGCTTACTTTTCAGTCTGCATTTTTGTCTGCTTCTCATTAACTTGGCAGTCTGAGAGTGTCAGACTCAAGTATGTGGTTACCATGGTGACCATGAGCCACTGGGAGCAGCTTTAAAGTTTCTTTTAATCTTGGTTCTCTTTACATTTATTTTATAGTTCATACATCAAAATATAGACACTGTTTTCTTAGGTTAGATTATTATGAAGTTCTGTTGGAATTTCGGGCAGTAGCTGCATTGTAACCCTTCACAATGTCTTTACAGATTTTCTAGTTCTTTTAACTCACCCTCTGTACTAAAGTTTCTCTCAGGAGAGTTTTGTACTTCTAGGGTACTGCTCGTCGATGATGGCCCTGAGCGAGAGCCCCTTTCCAAAGCAAATCCTCGAGTGTTGCGACTCTGGATCTCATTGGTGAAACGGGGCACACTGACTGGAATGTTCTCAGGCACCACCTGCACCAGAGGAGGTCCCAGGGGTGGCTGCTCATGCCTACGGCTGTAAACCTGCATACAATGCTCCTCCAGTGCTCCAATCAGCACTGACTGATTGTTCACAACTGCAGACAGAGCTGCATATTTGGCCTCCAGTTCCCTGTACCGAGAGGCCAAGCGCAGTGACTCGGTGGTGGCGTTAAGGATGCGCGTCTCAAGCTGAGCCAGCTCCAATGAGTTATCCCTCTTCCTTATGATCTCATGCAGCAGCTGCATGTAGAGCTGGGTCACTCTGGAGTTCATGTTTCTACTCTCTTTTCTCAGCAGCTTCATCTCATTCACCAAGTTACCGTCCACATCCACCACCAGCTTTAGAGTTTCCATTTCCCGACGCTGTTTTGACAGAAGATCACGGACCGAGGCCACATCCAGGCGTGTCACCCTGTCTTTGTCAGTGGAGTAGCCACGGGCAGCACAAATGGGGCCTGTGATCTTTTGTTCAGGAACCAGGAAGGTGTAGGAGCATTTTTTGCTTTCTTCTTTGGCCTCTGGAGCTCTTCGTAGCCGAGAGAGGATGGTGTTCTTGGTCAAGGCTTGGCTGTTGCTCCAGAGGGACAGAGAGAACAAAATAAAAAGGCTCCACATATCCAGTCCCATGATTGCTCTTCTTACAGTCATCAAACAAGGTAGAGATCTGTAGGAGGGAAGAGCAGATAAGGAGAAGTTTGGTCATATTTCTTTATTTTTTTGCAACAAAAACATGTCAGTCTAGTTCTTTGCAGCTATGGCCTGAATGTGATTTTCTTTCGTACAAAGGCGAATCTCTGGGCAGCTTGAGCCCTGAAGCAAGGTGGTCAGTTTCCAATCAGATAATTAAGGGATACACATTGTAAAGTACTTTGCAGAATACATATTTGCTACATGAGTGTGAAAATTTATCATTTGAGCCAATGGATTCATATTAGACATGTGAGTATTTATTTGAACAGGAATATATTATTTTCCTAAATTTGTTTGGAGTTAATTTGACAAGACTAACAGAAAAAAAAGCATTTATACAATTAGAAACATGTTTAGATATGCAACAACTATGTAGTACTTCTCAAGTCATGGGGTCTGTGGATCTTTTAGCCATAACTCAAAAATGAACCCTGGGTTGGCAATGATGCTTTGTGGGTCATGTGGTTTCATAGCTTCACCACTTTGGTGAAGCTTTGGTGAAATGGGAGATTTAAAAAAAATTGATGAATTGCCATAAAGGTTTTGTAGAGGGACATGTGACATTTTGTTTGTGTATTATAGGTATTTCCCAATGAAGAGAACCATTAAGATAAATATGATAAATATAATGCAGACAAAATGTGGATAATGAATGCAAAAAAAATCTAATTTTTTTTTAGATCTGCTTCAGTATAGTCTGGGTTGAGTAGGCTGGAGCCTATTGAGAGGTGGGAACATGCTGGACCAGTTCATAACAGGGCCAACAGACAAACTTACTCACAGTCACTCCTAAAGTCAATTTCGAACCACCAGTCAACATAATATGCTTGCTTTTGAACAGTGGGAGAAAACCAGAGTTCCCAGAGAAGAGAATACATGCACAAGAAGAACATACCGACTCCACACAGAAAAACTCCAGACAAAATTTAAAGCAGAGACCTTTTCGGTTTGAGGTTATGGTGGCAACCACTACTAGCCACTAATGATCAGTGTTTTAAATGCCATGTTTGAAAAATCTTTTCGACTGAATACCTACAAACTGAGAGACCTTTTTCACAGCCACAGCTTTCCAACCGTTGACATGAAAAGGTATATAATCATAGCCCCCATCATATTATATGACAATAATGAAGGTCCTATTGATGCTTATCATGTGTTACTAACAGAATCTCCTGGTTCTGTTATCCTGGAAGGAAACTTTTTACTGCATGGTTTATGTTGACTTGTCCAAGGCATGCATGTAAGGGTAATTAGAGGTTCTAAGCCAAAGGTGGGGAACCTTTAGTTTCTCAGGAGCCCTTAGAAAGTCCTCTGAGGGCCACAACCAATTTGTAAATTATACGATGTAACAATTATAAACTGATAAAACCACAGTTATCAGTTTATTTGCGTATTTATTTTTGCAAACATTTCAGTTTGTGGGATTTTGTTTTTCTTTTTTTAACAGTTGTTGCCTTTCAAAACACAAAAGAATTTAATACCTCCAAAACAAAAACGAGACATGTATAGTAGATTGTACAAAGGATTTTCATTTTTACATTTCTTCTTGGACCCAAGAAGAAAATCTTTATATATATATATATATGAACAAATAGGGTATTTTCAAAGTTATAGTAATGCATGCAGTCCTTCACAACCTCTCCCTCTGCATAAGGCTTCAGCTTCTTTGCTATTAATTTACTCACCATAATGTCTCTGTCACTCTGTAGTCTTGTAATCGCTGATTTTTGTGCATCCAAACTCTAATGAAGCGCTGAAACTTTATTGGTCCGCATCTGTCCTTTCAGCTTCTTCAATTTAGCACGGTTATGCCTTGTAATCCTGCTCCAGTTGGTCTTCTTCATCACTGCCAGCGCCTCGTCACAAACTAAACACACTGGTTTGCTTTTCACTTCAACAAAAAAATATATGCTCTTCCATTTCTCCTGAAAAATGCACCATTAGGCATCCACTTTTCTTTGTTTGCAGCTGCCATGATTGACACCTGTCACTTACCCTATCTTGTGCTGGCGCTTGAGCACTCATGTTGTGTTCACTGATCCTGATGCTGGCTTGGATAAATCCATTACTGTCAATTTCAATTAAAAAAAGCCATTTTTTTAATATATTTTTTCCCTCTGAGTTTTTACAATTTTTTTATTGTTTGTTTGAAATTGTGTGGCAGGTCAGATAAAAGGAGGCCAGAGGTTCCCCATTACTGTTCTAAACTGACCTTTGGAGTAAGTGTTAGCAAGTACATTTGTCTGTATTATGTGTCATTGTGTCAACCCTGTGAAGCACTGATGACTTGACCAGGGTGTGGAAGTTTAAAAGTTATATTAACACTGGCATTTATGGCCCTCAGAGAAAAAGCTGTGGAAGAATTATATCATGATTCTAACAAGGTTGAGTCAGGTCCTCTGGGCAGGTTCTTCTTAGTTGATACGTTTCAAGGTAACATCTTGTGAATGGTGCACCATCTGAGAAGATTTCCAGTGGTCCAATGCCCTATTACTAAGTCCCTCTTCACACTGGATGATGACCCTACTGCAATGTAAAAAAGAATCTGCCAGAACGCGAACAATCCAAGCATAGATCCTAATATAGCCACACCATTCTAGTACCTCTCTAAGTATACACTACTCTCACCATGCAGCTACAACAACCAATTCACTCTCTCTACACACCAACAAATAATGTGCCATGCTCAATCATCCTCCATTCACCTTTTAGACAAAAAGCAAAAAGCACTTGCTCTGGTCCAGCCTGTTGAACAAGGAAGAAAGAGGGGTTGATGTGGTCAAAATTCTGCACAGAAAATCCCTTCACCTGCATCATGCTATTGATATTGTCTTCTTTTGCACAGAAAGGCTGAAACTGACGATTGAGGCCCAGAAACCTCACATATACATGGGAAAATTTGGCAGATTGAGACAAGCTCACGGAAACAAGCCAGAGCAGACACGAGACCCATGGTGGTAGGGTTATGCTAACATGGCACAATCTTCTAGAGCATAGCTGCATCAGAAGTAGTCTGAGAGAGTTATGCCAGGATATGGTGCTAAAGGTGTGGTTTGATCAAGGGCAGGTATGGTCGTAATAGGAACAAGCTGCTGATGTATAGAATGTGGTGAGTGTGCAGGAGAGAATCTTGGGGATGAAAAACATATCACAAAGAAACTATTTGGGGAGTACTAAAATCATAACTACATCATGATTGCCTTCAGACTTAAAGAAGTTTTCTAATTTTGCCACAATCCAGCTAATAAATTATATAGGTTGTGGAGAGAGTAGTGGGGTCATCATTCAGTGTAAAAGGGAGCCTAAAATATTATACATTGATATTTTTGTTGAAATTGTTACCTCTCTTATTGTAAGTTTTGTTCCACCCAAAACATTCCTAGAAAAACCATACACACTATTGCAGAGGTTTTTATTTCTCCACTAATCTGCTTAAACTCCTGCAAACTCCATCAGAGAGCGTCATACAGTCTTAGCTGCAAGACAAGACAAACACGGGAGTCCTGGCTTTCCTATACAGTGGGAACGCTTTAAAATATATCGTGAAAAGAAGCAGACCTCGATACTTGCACAGTTAGTTTCACACATTACATCCTGCAGACGGTCGTACCCTTGGCAGGAGCTGCCTTCTGCTACAGTTGTGGTGGACCAGTTGTTCCACCCAACAGCCACAAATGTGTTATCCTGACTTCATATTTTCAATACATTCCATAATAGATCCTCTTTCATTATGGCTCTTACCACGTCTATATCATATGTCCCAGAGTGTGCAAGTGTTGAAGTCTGCTTTTAATATTTTTGTAGATCTTATGGCTTAGACCTACTATGGAAGTCCATCGCAACCTTTCAGCGTATACCTGCACTGACTTATGTGGAGCATTGGAAAGTAATCATCTGACTGTAAGGAAAAATATATTTTTCAAAATAGCATTGTTTGCAGAAAATTGAGGTGATGACACTAAAACTACAGTCTAATGTGCAGCAAGTACACTAAACCTATTCATCTTGGATAGACTTACGAGGTGTAGAAATGTCATTTTCAGTCAGCAAAACATAGTAAAAGTCAACAATTTTGTAATTTGCCTTTGCTTGTTATAATTTATGACATTTAGTAAAAATGCGAGAGTTTGAATATTTTCAAAGGGAGACAATCCAGCAGTGAGAACAGAGATTCCTAATCTCTGAGTAATGTTTTGTAGGCTCTGTTGTTGTAAAAGAAAGTCTGGCTCTTGATCTTATTGGTTTTGACAGCACAAAGAATGAAGCAGGGGAGGAGAGAACGCTAAATAAAAGATTTCCAATTTCATGCTCAAAAGGATGGCTTAGCCCTGGAAGTAAATTTGTGATGGGGGGCCAACCTCAGGCTGATTTTGGCAGTTGAGCCTAATCCATCTAAAGGGCAGCGTGGTTGATATGACCAATCTAACACTTCTGACAGGGAGCCTCCTGACACTGATGCGCCATGAAAGAAATCCACTTTTTCCCAGAATGCCAAAAATAGAATCAGATGGTTTCAAAGCATAGATAATGGGGGCTTTAAATTATTTCTGTGGTTTTAGTTTGACATTTAGACCCCGGTCCATAGTTAAAAGAACATATCCCAAAGGATTAGCCCAAATTGCTGCTCTTGCAGAAATACAATTGGACCATTTGTCAAAAAAAATAGCATGCTTGAACCAAGGAGAGTTTATAATTTCTATGTTTTCATGAACTCCAATATTTTACTGATAGTAGACATCTGAGCCAATGAGAGTTTTTTTAACAAGTATGTTTCAAGAACAGAATTCTGCCTTAAACTCTGTGTTTTAGCTTCACCATATGGACCAAGCTACAGCTTGATTTGATCATGAATCATAAATTATGTGAGGTGAGTGCAAATAAAGAAAATGAGGCTCTGCCAGAAAATTATTATTAGACATAGTGTCCTTTTTTTTCTTTCTATAATCAAATGTCTTCTTGCTTCGAAAGTTTAAGCAAAAGCTGAAGCAATTGGCGCGCCTGCACGTCTCCAACCACACAATCTGAATCTCTCAAGCCTCGGCCTGACAGGAGTGACAGTGTTTACATAGAGGCTCCTCAGGCAGGGCTGTAAATCTCATCTGCACTTTTTCCCACCAGCTTTCTCTCTCCTTCAGACCACGCTGGCATTCCTCAAGTTTGCCACACAGGAGCAATTTTTTGATGACTTATTATTTTTTGAAAAGGTTATTATTTTTCTTTCTTTTTCGTCTCTTTCTGAAAGCCTGGCATTGACCAGCCGTCACATCTTTTATATGAATTCAAGTCTTGCAAAATGTACCAACATAATGAAACTAGCAATACCCGCTACCCTCCGGAAGAAACAAAACAAAACAAAAAAACAAAAAAACATACATATCACACACTGTCTTGCACGCCAAAGCTTTATTAAAAATCTTGCTAAATTTGTTAGCGATGGGGACAAACAAGGTTGACTTCAACAGTTAATGGCAACATTTTTAAACAGGGGTGATTTGTTACTGCTCTGAATGTGTTGGAAATGAATCTCAACTTCTACCACACCAAATTTCAGGTCAAAACCTCTAAAATTGACTGCGTTTTAGCAGTAAAGTTGGTAAAACTTAGGTAAGTTGGCTGTTAAGGTTATCTTAACTTGTGTTGACCTTAAAAGTTAATTAGCTGTAGATCTACGTCCAGTGTTAACTAGTTTATGAACAAAGATTTTGTGCAATCTGTTGGTGCTTAAACCATGAGTTGGGGATGACTCTCAGCTACTATCACACCAACTTTTCAAATAATATCTGTGAAAGTGACGGGGTCATAGCCATTTTTGTGTTTGATAAGGTTGATTAGCTTTGGAGTTCATCTTGAATTGGGTGTAACACCAAAACATGTTTGGTGGATCATGAAATATTTTGCTAACAGTCAGACAAACACACATGCACACACACACACACAAACATAGGCAATTACATGGTTACCCATCTTTCATAATGGTGTGCTTTAACTAAACTGAAGAGGACCAAGACTTGAACCTTGCTGAACTCCATGAACAATGCTGACTCATAATTACCAAATAAAACCAAAAAAGTTCTACCAGTAAGATAAAAAAGTAGTCAGCTGAGACAGATACCTCTGAAACCTGTAAACTGCGTTTAAGGTATGAAGATGAATTCCACAATCAGCTGTATCAGAAGCTGTGCCAAGGTCAAGAAGTATCAGAGTATAAATTTGATTGTTATCTAAGCTAATGCTGAGATCATCAGTAATTCTGAGCAAGTTTGTCTCTGTGCTGTGGTTGATTCTAAAAACTAGAAGGGTAAACATCCGATAAACCATTCAGACAAAACATCAGCCACCTGACTCTAACTGGTACCACCGAGCTTTGTTCTGTGTGCTGGCAAGAGTTTGTTTAATGTCGAAAACCTCAAAATGCGAATCACTAAGAACACTGCATTCAGGTTCCTTCATTCTTATTTCTGTTCTAAAACACAGAATAAATGCATTGTTAATCTAAAACATTCGCTCGTTTCCTGCCTAACTCCACTGTGGCTTTTTCTCTAGGCCTGCAGACTTTTAGCACCCTATGCCAAGTAGACCACAAGCATTGGTGCCAGTGATTAGACCCGTCTGCTGAGAAGGCAACGTGATACACAAGCTTCACTACATGAGGAAATGGATCAGGGGCTTTACGTAAGACCTACGTTAGAAAACCTGATCCACGGTTCCTCATGAGGATCTGCAGATATCGACAGTTCCCTGATTTTAGTTGATGACCTACCACAAGGTGAGAAGAAGAAACAATTAAAGGCCTAGAACTTCTACTAAAAGGAATGCATATCACCCACCACCTTTCATGCCAGAGTTTTAGACTAAGATCATCTTAAATTGAGAAACAACAGAGTTATTGCCTTTTTGGTCAAACCTTGAAAATTATATTGTACACAAACTGTTAGCACTCAGAGTATATGTTAGGGATGACTCTCAGCTCCTACCACATTAAATTCTGGCTCAGTATCTGTAAAACTGGCAGAGTTATAGCCATTTCTGTGTTAGCTGATGTTGATTAGCTCTTGTGGCCACCTTGACTTCAAAAAACAATCAGCTGCAGATGTAAACCCAATGATTACTTTCTGAAAGTTTCATTACAATCTGTACAGTGATTCACAAGATATTTTGCTAACAGACAAACAGGGTTGACACCAACTATTAATTCCAAAGTTTTAAGCAAAAATCTTGCACAATGAGTAGCTTTTGGAGTATGTGATGTGAATGAATCTCAGCTACTACCACATCAAAGGTTAGCACAATATGTGTAAAATTGACTGAATTACAGTCACTTGTGTTTTTTATTAATTTAGGTTGGCTGAGGCTACTATCTTGAGTTTGGTTGGCTCCCAAAGTTAATCTGCTGTAGATGTACATCTAGTAAGTACTTCCTAAGAGTTTAATTAAAATCAGTCCAGGGGTTTATGAGATATTTGCTAACAACACACACACAGACAGGGCCAAACAAATTAGCACCCACCTTTTGCCTTTCAGTGGAGGGCAATATTCTAAAGCTATCTCTGTGGATAAAGTCATTACACAACTGACCAAAGTTAAACTTATAATGTCACACCATATGAAGTAGGAAGCAGTGGAGAGTGGTCCATACAATTATTTTTAGAGATGGGTATTATGTATGTATTAGAAAACTGTTACTTGTAATGCAAAAACAAGATTTTACTGCTGCTGTTGATCAATGTGGAGTTCTCTATTGTAACTTCTGTTTTTATTTTGTATAATTAATCTGCTTTGTTTTTTGAGACAAACTCTGTGAGACAGAACGTCTCAGTTGCACTACACATAAAAACATTTTCCAGAACTTCGGCAGTCTGTTAACAACTCATTCTTTTTAATCCATTCTTCATGCGTTTCCTCAGCCAACTTTCTAGTTTCTTAGTTACTGCACTTCGTAATATGTGGTCAGTGCAGACACTGTCTGAAATGTGGCTGAGTTAAATTAAAATCAAATAACTTCTTTTGATAAAAAAAATAACTGACTATAAGCAAAACCCTTACCTGTGTCAACGAGTTCAGTCAGTCGTCCAAAAGGCGCCTCAGTTGCATTGCTCCTGCAGGTTCATGCTCTCCATTCTCTGTCTCCTCTCTCTCAGTCCTGCTTTCTGCCTTTGCTCTCATTGAGGGTGAAGGCAGAGTGGAAGGTGGGGAGCAGTGGAGGGTGGTCCATGTAGAGAAAGAGGGAGGCTGATGGAGTGATTTTCCCCCTACAGCCTGAGCAGAGCCAAGGCTCGGCCCTGCCTTCCTGCTCTGATGTCATGTAAGTTTTAGGAGGAGAGGATGGACACTGGTGATGCATCCAGCTGCCTGGCAGTCACTAAGCAGTGTAAACAGTGGCAACTTCAAATCACTCATTCTGTCATCTTCAAACACATAATTCAGCCATTTTGAAGCGGGATTTGGTGGAAAAGTTATCTTAGCTGCTGTAGATAGCTCTTTGAGCAACCTCAGTTTGGAGAGACAGAGTTTAAGTCCAGCAGGATTGATGAGCTAACGACTAGTTTGAATGCAGCTAAGACTAAAATGGACTGCTGTCGTCTTAAAGGGATAGTATAGTCATTTGCAGTGATGTGTCAAATAGTTATCAATAGTATCAGATCAGTCACCGAGCACAAAGTGTGCAGAAAGAGGCAAAAGTCGTTTGACTAGCCAGACGAGTGCCAATTTTTAACATTTTTTAAGCCAATAAAATATTTTGTCTCAAAGGTGTCATACTGGTGTGAAAGAACACTACATTGGCTAATAATAAACCTCTACACTTTTCCATTACACTGTCTGTCACTGTTTTATCAGCCAAAGAACATACACTCACCGGCCCCTTTATTAGGTACACCTGTTCAACTGCTCATTAACGTAAATGTTGAATCAGCCAATCACATGGCAGCAACTCAATGCATTTAGGCATGTAGACATGGCCAAGAC